>JAQFZW010004322.1:0-10511 GCA_034687055.1 Heteromurus nitidus | reverse complement strand
GGTGGTAGTCAAAATGTCGGCGATGACAAATTGTAGGTGTTGCAATTATCGGCGGTTACAAAGTCGGTGGACAAAATTAAGTCATTTGAAAACTCGACGAATTCTTAAATAGAGCTCGGATCAAGTCAAGTCAAGCCGAAATATCAAGTTCAAGTCAAACATTTTCAATCCGAAAAATATCAAGTCAATGTCAAGTTCAGGTCAAGCCAGATTTCTCAAGTCAAGTCAAATGCTTGACTTGACTTGAAATTTACTAAACCTAAATACTTGAACTTGACCTAAATAATTCACCCAAATAGTATTAATTTATATGAAGGTTTCTAATATTAGGAAACAATTTAATCTGAACTATTTATGAGATTTTGAAGGGTAGTAGCGTAAGTACATGCAAATTCGGCATAATAACGGTCATTGGCATATGTGTTTGTGGAGAATATTTCGCTAAAAAATACGAACGAATTTTGTTGCGCTAATACTACCTAGTGAATGCATTAAAAATCGTTTTAAGGGTATTTTTGCAAGACTCAACGTGCTCCCTGAAGTAATTTATGCTAAAAATCCTTTATACACTCCATATGCTTAGGTTGAGTTGACTTGCAAGCCAAAGTGCTCAAGTTCAAGTCAAGCCAAGTCAAGCTGCTTACATTCAAGTCAAGCGAAAATAATTCAATGTCGAATTTGCTTGACTTGACTTGAATATTTTCGATCTTGCTTGACTTGATCCGAGCTCTATTCTTAAAATGTGTTTAATTAGTATGATAGGACGCAAATGGCAAAAGTAGTACACTTTCTCAAGATGCCCCATAAAATTTTACTATGGCCATTTCATCCATAAATTACATTATAAATTTAGTGTTAATTTCGGCACATTTGAATACCAGAGAATGTAATTAATTTTGGATAGCGAATTCATTGCTCTAACCGAGACAGAAAATTCACATTTTTTTGAGAGATTTCAGTCATTTTGCGCCAAATTTTGGATTTTTTTCTAATTCTTATAAATTTTAGCTAGAATGTTATTTATTAGCAGGGCTCGGTAATCCAATCCGAGTTAATCAGATTAAGGATTAATTAATCCATCGATCCTTAATCCGGCCATGTAAAATTTTATGAGTTAATCCTTAATCCAAGGTAAAAGGAAAAAGTATTGTTAATCCATAATCCCGGAAGTAAAGTAATTACTTAATGATTAAAGTTAATCCAAGTCGGATTAATTTCATGCAAAATTTGCCAAAATACCTCGTAAAACAATGGTCATAGTAAAATTTTATGGGGCATCTTGAGAAAGTGTACTACTTTTGCCATTTGAAAATCTGGCCGCCCTATCATACTAATTAAACACATTTTAAGAATTCGTCGAGTTTTTAAATGCCTTAATTTTGTCCACCGACTTTGTAACCACCGATAATTGCAACACCTACAATTTGTCATCGCCGACATTTTGACTACCACCTACAATTATTCCACCTACACTTTACGTACCTAGATTGTACCCGCCTACTCCATTGTCACCGAGAACGAGACCGGATCCCAGCGAAGTGTGGTGTGGAAGTTGTGGAATTGATTTTCACCTGCTTTACCTTGTCCGTAATTTTAACTGCGCTGGGAATCAGAGCTAGGATTTACTTACTTGTCAAGCCAATGTAACAGTAATGTTTTACAAAAATCGCTACCTCTTCTGCAAATTTCATTTTCCTCTGATCTGTGAACACTTGTGTAATAATTAGTTGGCTGACTAATAATATATGTGTACTTGATTCAGGGTTACTTGCTACTGAACTTGTGTGCTGCTGACTGCTGATAATTAATATATACTATGTGTAACTTTATGCATTTTTATAGACTAGAAAAAATACTCAAGTGTTCAAATTAAGGAGTACATTCCCCATTATATTCTCGTCAACACACACGCCCAATAAAACTCATGCGTTCATTGAACACTGTCGGACGAAATCATAAGAAAGGATTGAGAGACAAAGACAACCGGTTGTTGGATATTATGTGACTTGCGCTCAGAAAACTGGATTGGAAGGGTGTGTGAGTGACGTTGAGCTGGCGTTGTTGAGGACATGTCATGTGTATAGCAAGCGTTCCCTCAGGAATGAAAAGATTTGTTGGAATTTTTTGGAATCATATTTTTTAGTGTCAGTTAAGTTGTTACAACGATTGGAAGTGTAGATGTGTGAAGAAAACTTAGATTTACTTATTTTAGGAATGTTTCGTTCCTTGTAACCGTCCGGATCTGTGTATAACGTGATGAAGTGAATTGTGCATCGCACACATATGCAAAGCATTTTCACAATGGAATCTGTTCAAAAAATCTCGTGTAGTTATTATTGTGCAATTGCAGTGTTTGCGTAAGATCATAATTTAATTAAATGTGTTTGGAAATTCATGTGAGAATGATTTAGAAGTAGATTTATTGGATTTCTCTGATGTTCTGTTCCAGATTGATCAGTCCCTTCCTTGCCATAACTTCCGCTCAAGGGGTCGTATCACAGTACGCCACAACTACGTTCGCAGAATGTTCCGCACATGATTATCAGCAGGAATTATCTCGAGACTCAGTTTATGTGGCTCCAGGCCGCTTTGTACCTGCGCCAAGTAAATATTTCAACTCTTTCGCGTAGAAATTTTCAATTTCGAAATTTCATTGAGAAATTTTTGCTATGTGATCTTTTCCAGGGGTGGATGCCAGAGTGCAGGATCTATTTTTCAAACTTTTCCAACGTGATCCAGAAGCCCATTCGCACTCAAATGGCTCAACACCTCAGAGGCAGCCCCTTCCCCCAGGTCTTGGCCAGTCGGATCTCGACTATATTTCCGAAGTTTGTCCACGTGACGCATTCTTCTACAGTTTATCGCCGCAGCATCTTCTTGCTCGCCAAGTTCTGCAGACATATTTTTCAAGTATGTTTTTCCAATACTTTTTTGCGATTTTTCTACTAAGTCATACTATGTTGTACATATGTAAGGACTTTGTAATTGACACGAGTTTTATTGTGGGAATTTCTTTATAATTTTTCTCTTTCCAACATTAACATTCCAACTACAAAATGCATGCATGTCTCATCTGCATTCTGCATCTAACAATTTCCTTATAGTTCTACTCATGTATACTAATGCATTTTACAAGAAAAAATCAAAGAAATAGTTTAGCTTTACACTCTCGAAGATGGTTAATTGTTTTTTAATTCATAACTTTTTAATGATCTATTATCTATCATAATTACTGAAAATAGGTCAGCAATCAGCAGCAGATGTGCTCCGAGTCGCGAAAATTGTCCTTTACAATCATGACGTCAATCCCAAAGTATGGTATTACGCCCTCATGGCTACCGTCATATCTCGCAGTGACATGAGCGGACTTATCGTTGCGCAGCCACTGGACGCATTACCTGACCTGTTTATACCACGCCCTGTTTTGGAAGATGCTCTCCGGCAATATCGAGTGCCCAGGGGACGTGGCGGTGGAAATTTCCAAACGGGCGGAGTTGGAAACTTCCAAGGTGGGAGTGGTGGAAATTTCCAAGGTAGGAGCGGAGGAAACTTCCAAGATGGGAATGTAGGAAATTTCCAAGGAGGGAATGTAGGAAATTTCCAAGGAGGGAACGGTGGAAATTTCCAAGGAGGTGGCTTTGAAGGTTTCCAACCTGGAGAATTCAACGATATTTTCAATTTCCTTGGTTCTGCAAGCAGTCATGATTCTTCAAGTGTCAGATTGCGACCAGACGAAACCCTTCTGAAAAGTCTGCAGAACACAACAAAAACTGCTGCCCCCCGTCAGGGGAAGAAGAGGGGTGGCAAGAGGACAGGTGGGAGGAGGAGAAATGGCAGTGGAGAAAATCAAAAGTTAAGAAAGCGCAAACCCACACCTCAAGGGGAGACACATGCTCCAACCGTTACAACATATACACCCGCCCCAACAACGGTTAGCAATAAACGAGGTGAACTTCGGAGGAGGAAAGTGAGTTTAGCTTCAACCGGTCCGGTCACAGTAAAACGAGTACGCTACGGAGAGAATGTCGACTCTGTGGAGCAAAGCGGCGAGTCCGATCGTAAACATGTAGACTCCGTCAGCAGCAATGACACAAGCAGATTTGGACAGGTAACAACGCAAAGGAAATTTTAAAATATTAAAGAATTATATGATTTTGACCTGAAAATGATATGATATGTATCTTCAGAGGATTCAACGGAAACCAAAGAGAGTGAAAAGACAAGATGACGGATTCACAACATTTTTGTATACCGATAATGTAAGTATCAACAGATTATATTTATGTTTAATGATCTGTGACAAAGATAAAATGACATACCTAAAGGAAATATATTTATAAGCTAATTACTAAAAATCAGAAAATAATAATAATTTTCTTTGTTTTATGTGGTGAAGATTGGCGACTGCGTTCTTGTCAATGGAACCGTGGGAGCCGAAAATGGAATTGAAAATTCCCTCTGGTATTTCAGAGAGGATATCATGCTCAACCAACATCACTGGTTAGTCGATAATGATGATGATATTGTACAGTTGAGCGATGCGGTTTTTGGCTTTGCGTTGATTCTGCTCACACAAAGCATACAAAACGCATATAAACGCAAAAAGCATATAAAGTCCTCAAGTACATGATACTACTTTGTTGTCGGTGTCGTGTGCATTTCATTGCATAATTTCGCACACAATTATATAACGCGTCTAAAAGAATCTCACGTAATATAATCTGCAGAAGGATGGCTGCAAAAGGCTACGATTGAAGAGGACTTTTAAAAAAAACAATCCATATCTGTCTACATAAATACTTGCTAACTTGCTAGAAGACACTTTTAGTGTCCTATCTCTGTGTAATCTGATCTAGTTTTTCTCTTTGCAATCAAATCACATGAGAACATAAAACATGAAAGGAAAAGTTGCGTTCACAAATGACTATAAAAACGTCAAGCAAATAGTTGCGTGTTAAGGTGGTGGTGGTGGTGGTGGTGGTATATTACAACATGTACTAAAAGCATGCCAGATGTTTTACACTTGAAATGGCGTGTAAAAGTATGCGTTAATGAAGCATCGCTGTAAAATGAACTGTTTAATTTAACCCTTTTGTATGTTGTAATTGACAGGTTCTGGCATCAGCAATATCCATTGAATGCAACACGACATGGAGACAGGAGAGCGGAGCTGTTCTTCTTCTTTCATCGAAATGTCGTTGCAAGGTATTCATGCAATGATAAGTACACGTGTGCATGGCGTTTTATGTTACTTGCATAAAACTTAATAAATCGCCAAATTTTCGTTCAGGTACAACGCGGAAAGATTATCAAATGGTCTTCCAAGAACGACTGAATTGCCACTTCAGCACGGTGCAAATCTGGAGGATGGCTATGATTCACATCTTATCGATATGAACTCGGGCAAGTCTTGGACACCTAGGATTGCCAATACCCCACTAACTGTATGTGTGCATATGAGAAAAAAATACACGAGTAGAAGAGGATAGTTTTACAAATAGAATGGCTTAAAAGAATTCGCACTTTTGTATGTAGGATGTTCTCCACGAACAAGATCCAGACTTTCAGCTTAACGTTTACATTCAAAATCTAACGGATATTTACTACAGGCTCGTGTATTCCATTAGGGATGGCAATCTTGTTACGGTAATATTTTGTTTAATTCAATGCAGAATTACTAAAGGCTCGCCTGTATAAAAATGGAATATTTTATTGAAATGCCTGCAGCCAAATCAGCAACTCTTCCCCATCCGAAATCGGAATGGCATTGAGCACTTGAGTAACACAGTCGAGGCTTCAGAACTCTCCGTCAACCCATTGTTCTATGACGCCACTGGCATTCACAATTTGGGGCACATGGTTATCGGTCTCGCTTCGGATCCTCAGTTTATATCCCAAGTTCCCACTGGTGTCATGGCCGATGTTGGTGTCACAATGAGAGACCCTGCGTTCTATGCATTCCATTCGACAATTGACAACCTTTTCGATAAGTACAAGAGGACTCTACCTCCATACCAGTTGTATGACGGGGAGTGGCCCTTGGTGTGGGAAGGTGTTCAAATAACAAGTTTGGAAATGGTTCCACACTTGAGTGATGGACATGTGAATGGTGTGAGAACCTTCTGGACAACTCAAAGATTCGGACTGGAGCCTGGCGTAGATGGCAGTATTCATGATGGAGACGTGAATGTGGATATCTGCGCGTTGCATTTGAATCATGAGCCATTCACCTTCAGATTGACTGTGGTAAGCAACATGATCTTGTAGCTTCCATTAGAAAACTGATCTGCTGAGAAATAAACAGGTTCGCACATATGATAACATGGTGTTCTGCAAAATAGGCTGTAAATCCTTGTGTGGAAAGTGATACGAGTCAAGGAACCGTGCGTATTTTCATGGCTCCGCGGTATGACGAAAGCGGAAGAAGGTTCCCACTGAGAGTGCAACGCCGACTAATGTTCCAATTGGACGTTTTTCAAGTGGATCGTAAGAAAACTTAAGACTTAACTTGAAGAAATATTAGTTTACTTTTTCCCATATCTGCGAGTTCCAAAGCTTCGATAATCACATGAGAAATATATTTTTGCAGTTCGCCAAGGAAGAAATATTCTGATGCGAAGCTCCCAAGACTCATCTTTAACGAAGCCGTGGTCAAAGGGTCTCCGAGATCTATATCCTTACAATCAACAAGGGAACAATGGACAAGCTGAATACTGCGGTTGCGGATGGCCACGTCATCTCTTCATCCCCAAAGGATCTCCTCAAGGAATGGAATATGATCTCTTTGCCATGATCACAAGTTACGACAATGACGCTGTCCAAAACTCCCACGAAGACCTGAGAATTCCTGAGGGTTGCAACTCTCCATACCTGCTTTGTGGCGTACCATGGCGCAGATATCCGGACGCACGTCCCATGGGTTACCCATTTGATAGAACTCCGTATCGAGTGCCCACAGTTGGGGGACATTTCAGAAGCCCAGAGTCATTGGATGACTATGTGAATTCTGCTCCAAATATGGCTTCTTCTGTGGTTGTTGTCCAGCACGTGGATACCATCGTGTAAATCAGGTAGGCGAAGAGTGAAAACGATTTCAAACTAGTTTCAAATTTAGAATCCAGCCATATATATTCCACTCATCATATATTTTACTCAAGCAAACTTGCAAAATACTCTCTGCGCAAAACCGTTGCTGTCATTTTTAAAACCTGCAAAAAGTTATGTATTAATAGATTCAAGGCTGACATTAACCGTGAGTCGTGAGTATTTTTTTAAATGGACGTGGGTACAAAGAATGTAATCTTAATTTTCCCAGTTAACCTAAATACATTTGTATGTATCGCATATATGTATATAGATGCGTATTATGATCGTTTAAAAAAGAATATTTTTCATGATAAATATATATAAAGTGAAATATTTTCGTCATCATAAATATGCTTACTTATGCTCATTTATTACAAAGTTACATAAATGTTGAAGTTCGTTCTTTGGGATATCATTTTCCATTTTTATTTTAACTTCATAAGCTCAAAGATCAAAATACACAATCATGCAGAGGTTATGTCAATCATGACATGAATTATAATCTTAAATTAATTACACTTTCATCAATTATAATAAGTCAAATGGTTTAAATATTAGCCTCATATATTCCTGGAGGTGGTTAGTAAATTGTACGGGTGCAATTGGAAAATCTACGAAACAATGCGTGATTAACTTACAAATATATACATACCCAGTCAGATCGAATATTGTAAAAATAAATCATATCGTATACAGCGTAATGCAGTCACCGAAATACGTGCGTTGATATTCGCAAACAAAAATTACGAAACGATATATTATTTAAATAATATAATTAAATTTAAACTCATGTATAATTCGGCCCTCCATTTGACTGATATTGGGTACCCTGTGTACTTGAGAAGGATGCTTCTGAAGGATTCAAAAGCGGAGTTCTGGCATCCATTGTGCCATTATTCCTTGCACCACCTCCTCTAACATAAGAATTGGCAAACTCTGCCTGGATCTCGTCCAGGGTCTTTCCGCGCGTCTCGGGAACCCAAAAGTATACATATCCAAACCCACACAAACACGCCGCTCCAAAGAGCCAGTAACATCCAGCATTCCCCAAGAGGTCAATGAGGTCAACGAAAAATTTCGTCATTGCGAAAGACATGAACCACTTGGCGGATGTGAGAAGGCAGCCTGCAACGCCTTTGACGTGGTGGGGTAGTATCTCGCCCATTATCATATATCCTACAGGCCCAACGCCCACGGAGTAGGAGACAGTGTAAACGATAAGACTAGTGAGGGGCAGCCAGCCAAGACCCTCTGGGGAAATATTGTTATTTTCCTGCTTGAGGAAGAAGTAGTATCCGAGAACGCCGAGGGAAAGAACCATCGACATTTCTGAGATCATTAGAAGAATCCTCCGGCCGAAGTATTCTACAAGGAAGGCTCCAGCTAATGCTGCCACCTGAGATTTTAATGTTTGCAGGAGCTTAATTACCACATATTGCTTGCCAAATATTAATTTGAGTTCTGGGTCTGGAACTTACAACTTGAACAGATCCTATAATTATGGTGGAATAGTATTCATCAATAGTTGCTCCACTTGAGTGGAATATGTCGACCGTGTAAAAAAGTACGGGATCAATGCCGGAAAAGACCTGGAAAAAGTAAATGATGAATGCGATGGATATTGGTCGCATAACGGGCATTGTGAAGACGTCCCTCCATCCGCTCGCTTTTTCTTGGCTGTTCAGAACACTAATTCTCAACTAAACGAGAAATATATCATTTTAGCTTGTTTCTTCAGATTGGCTCTTGTTAAATATATTAAAAGGGAAAATTTGCTTACAACGCGCAATTCTGGATCAACTTGTTCCTTTAAGACAGCTCCGCGAAAGCGGAGAAGTGCACTTGTTGCTTCCAGAGTTTTCCCTTTCTGGATAAGGTATCTGAAAATAAGGAAAGTGGTCAAATGGGAGTTTCAATTCCAAATTCTGTGGGGGGGGGGGTCGAATTCGAACCTTGGGCTTTCTGGAACGAACAGCATCATGATAAATATGACAATGGGAAGAATTCCGGAAATGAGCGCTTGCATTCGCCACGACACAAATGCTCCATAAACGTATCTGTAGAAAGGGAATTTAAAATCATAAAATTTGGCGAGTCCTTGCTCCTACGAAGAGATTATTTTATTGGTCAGGCTTACATCAGCAAAATTCCAACGCTTATCATCATATCAAAGCAGGCACATAAAGTGCCACGGATGCAAACATCGGCCATTTCTGCGGTGAAGATGGGAGCGGCCGTGGCATAAACGCCACTACAAAAACCTTCGTACGGGAAACATTACATGATAAAATGCCGGCATTACGTGACAAAATCCGTAGATTGCCTGACAATGAGTTGGTTTTCATACCCGTAACAAACCTTCCGACAAGAATCATGGTGACACCATTAGCAAAGTAGATGAGCAGCCACCCTCCGAGGAACGGGATTGTGAGAACAAGCATTGTCATCCTTCGACCCAGTTTCTCAATACAAAATCCTGCGGCTGGACCGGATGCCACTGCTCCCAACTGAAAAGAATGACATCGCCATCAGTAATATGACAACACACATGGAAATTGGATATATTCCTTACGTTTAATCACATCACATGACGTACGTAACTTTACTCTACCTAACCTTTGGATTGGAACATCTGCCTAACGTGAAAGTATACAAGAATTTATATGCGTCTTGGTTTAATTTTTTCTTCAATGCAAACCATGATTACCTAATTCTGGTTACAAAATGCCAGAATGAGACATCCACACCCCCGGCCACCTGCTGCCGTGCTAAATCTAGCAGATGTATTTATGCTAATGGCAGGATTAAATATGACGAGCAAGGATTATTTAAGATTGCATAAAATTGTGTAGTAAACCTTATAACACTTATATATGTAGTTCTAGTTATAAATGTTCCTTGTTTAATATGCGATACTCGGTGTAGCATATAGTCCATGTGAAATCTGTTCGTCCAACGTAAATAATTCGAAAAATCCGAACCACAATTCACATAGTAATTGTTCGCCTATCAAACATGGCATGTCGTACGGTTTACGGAGGTGCGATGCGATCCCGATATCGTTATAGAAAATGACAGCAAAACATCATAAATCTCAATCAATCAAAAAACCCAATAGAATTTGAACTCACTTAATCTCTCCTTGCATAAAACTTCCTTAAACCAATTAATCGATCTGATAATTGGTCTCGGTAACGTGAGAGCGTTTCAAATTGATCAAATATCATGCAGAACGTTTATTGAACTACTCAACATAAATCAAAATGTATGTATATGGTCATCTGGGTCATCATATTATGCTAAAATCCCTGTGCAAAAAAGTTCTCACGAGATCAGATCGGATTCGTGTGTTAGGTGGCGATAAATATTTGCTCCCAAAACAGTACATTTCATTTCAGAAAGTAGTACAAAGTAGTACAGCAAAT
>JAQFZW010004321.1:0-10524 GCA_034687055.1 Heteromurus nitidus | reverse complement strand
TCTCTCACGATATCTGAATCGTGGAGACTTGGTTATATTTATATATTTATATTAAAATACCTGTTTCAGGCACAGCAGTTAGCAGCTTCTTTCCTATCTCACTCGCTTGCAAAGACACAGCTAACATTAACAATTAAGTAATAAAAATATATAGTTTCGCGTTCCTATGTATATACACTTCGGGTGAACACGGTCAGTTGTATGAACTCGTCCGGGATGCAAAACAAGCCAGCAGAACACTTTACTCTCTATTCCTCTTACAAATCACTCTCTCAGATAGATTAGCTTATCCCATAGCCATTCCCTCATTTACCTATCGCAATGTACCCATGTGAAATTTCTAAATAACCATTCAGTTGGTTCCTCAGCCCTCAGCTCGCTCTATAACATTCACAGGAACATCAAATGCATACATAAATCTTTGAATATAATACTAAGCTATTACATCTTATATACTAAGGGTCATACATTAATTAAGCCTTTTCTGTTAAAAATCGGACGATTGTACCTACATGCCTCGTAATGTTAACGTTAAAATTTCCCACAAATCATCTTATGGGTGGTATTTTGCGTGTCTCTACTCCAATGCTAATCCAGCAGTGCTATAGTCGTCTAGGGTTCGCAGCATCGAATCCTACCGGAGCGATATTTTTGCTCATCGAAACACACTCAATTGACAGTTCATTTGATTTGATTTTTTTTACTTTTAAGTGGGCATTTTGAAAGTGAATTTGAATGGCAATGTCAAGCAGTCCACGGAAACACTTTCTTCCGATTTAATTTTTATATACACTTTAAAGATATGGACTTGGACTTGGCCATACATCCACATGTATGTAGACACACATATAAGAGTCTGCAATAAATCTGAATAAAAATAAAAATAATTTCTTTAATTCCGGAAACAAACGTTATCTGTGATTTGGCAAGTCATGACTTTAACCCAGCTTTTCCTAGTCTCGAAAAATAAAAGAAACTTTACACTGTGCACAAGTTTGCTAGCCTTTTCGTAAATGGATGGATTGTAAAATTTGCTTACAGCTTTTGTGTAAATTTAATTCAATTAATTTAATCTATTTACACAAAATGTCAAAAAAGGAAACGCCTCTTCAAGAAATCCTAAAAATTCGCAAAATTTACAAGACACGAGGTAACATAATTTCTCGTTCACTTTCGCAAGTCATTCATATTTTATTATGTAAGGAAGGAACTCCATGGACAATGATTAATATTTGTCCCAAATCCATACTCAGAAAAAGTTGCCATCTTTATGAAATGAGCTCATGTATTACAAGATGGAACCGAAGACAAACGAAATAATTAATTAAGAGTGTGTATTGATTATTGTATCCATAGTTTGTTGTGTTTTTGAAGTTTAGAATTTCTTGCTGAGTTACTATTAGAGCTACTGGAATGCTTGTAGTTTAAGTACTCAAGTAAACTTTTGCATCTTCGGTTTGTGCCAATGCAAACCTCGGCGTGAATTTGACTCTTGTCCTCCAGGATTTCCTGTTGAATCCATTTGTAAATGGAAAATGTAAGTGTAAATTACACGTGAAGATGAAAAGTCAAGTTTTCATCGTCTAACTCAAACAAGCATTGCAGCAATGCTTGTTTGAGTTGCTTGCTTGCATTGTCATTAACCACTGTATTCGGGCAAACGTTCCTCCAAAATTTACAATAATGTATAATTTAATTATAATATGATAGTATAGAATATTTGCAATCGATAAGTAGAAAGCTTTATTGGCGGAACCATGATTGCAAAAAAACGGGGGTTTCAAAATGTAACCCATGGATTTACGCCGTCAGTATACTGAAATATAAGCCTTACAAGGTTTTAATTAAATAATTATTCCTCATTTTCTATGATTAGTTGAAATATTAAAGCCGTAAACCCCAGTCACAATATCCCCCGTGATAGACCTGTGGCATGCCTGGAAAGAAATATTTTTCATTAAAATGCTTAATGAAAATGAACAATGTGTACAATCGATATATGTAATACTACTGATATGCTCAAAACGCTGTCACTATACTGCAAAAATAAGCCTTGGATTTTCCTTAGGTCTTAATTAAATAATTATTATATATTATCTTTGATTAGTTGAAATATTAAAGCCTACTGTAAATAGCGTAAAGCATATTAAAGGAGGCAACGAATCGGATGCGGGCGCGAATATTCAATGAAAATATTTTTATTATTGAATTTTCACTGTCGTTCTATATAGAATGTTCAAACCAGCACCATTTCGAAATTAATTTCGCAAAGGTGGACCGAAATTGATAATGTAATGTAATTAATTTTATCATATTTTGAAAGGAGAATGGACAAAAGGCGGAAATGTACATAGAAATATAAACCAACGGAACCACGATGGCAAAAATCCGGTGATTTCAATATATAACCCATTGGTATACGCCGTCAGTATACTGAAATATAGGCCTTGGATTTTCCTTAGGTCTTAATTAAATTATTATTCCATATGATCTATGATTAGTTGAAATATTTAAAGCCTATAATAAATTCCCTAAGGCATATTAAAGGCGGCAATGACTTGGATGCGGGCGTCTGCCCAACTCTGAAGAGTATATAGAAACCTAAACCAACTTCGGTTATTTCAGTGACGCGTAATCGAAATGATTTAACTTTCAGTTAACCGACAGCTCGTAACAATTCACCATAATGTCAATTCGGGAACAATCTTTGCAGGAAATATTCAAAATTCGCACAATTTCCAGTAAACGAGGTAACATAATTTCCCGTCTACTTTCACCTTTCATTCATATTCCAATAAGATGGGAACTCGAGGGTCAAGGGGGGAAGTTTATTCCACATCCTTCCACCAAAAAAGTTGTTATTCACATCGTGGTTTACATGGCAGCAGCGACATCCTTGATTGCAAATGCGTGGATGGAGTCTGGACGATTTCAGAACCAGTTATTGAACCTTTTGTACGCAACGGTATTTATATGTTTCGCGCGTTTTCAATACTGTTTCTTTAAAGATGCCACACTCTTTTGTACATTTCTTAACGAAGTGATTGGGTTCGAACGTGGAATTGAATCAAAATCAGGCAAATCAATTAATTTCCAACAATCTAAATGGATTACTAGTTTGATTTATTAATTTGAAAATAATTTACTGTGCATTTTCTTCTTCTTTTAATAACAGGGATCATTATAGTTTACCTCAGCAAGCTTTTGCGCATTGGATGTACACCCGTGCCATGTCTCATCTCAATTATTACCCTGGTCGCTCCCGATTTCCCGCTGAATCCTTTTGCAATCATGAAGCATTTCTCTAGTTCAGAATGCCATTTAAATGCTGCCGTTCTAAGTCCTCAAACAATGGTCCGCACATTTGTGATATGGATTCTGTACGAGACAATCGTCCAGCTAACGATGCTCATTGCTATTCAGTCATTCATGTTCAGTTTTACATTTTTCAGGGACGCCCTCCTCACGATGAAAACGTAAGATTAAAATTTAATTTAAGGGAAACCCAGTTAAAAGTCTGAAAATATTATTTATGGGGACTATTTTTGACAGAATTTCCGGCCATAGAAAACTGCATCGGCCAAAAATGTACCGAATACTACAGAATTTATCTGTAATTTATAACTGCCTGCATAGCACAGGGATTTTGGGAATGATAGTGTGGCTTCTGGTAGTGGACCAAATAGTATTTCTCTTTCTTCTTGTGCGGAGCAGCGGAGCAGACGCACTCACAATTATATTTTACCTTGGGGGCTATATCGATGGGGATATATTTTCTGTATTTGTGTTCGGTATGGCGTCTCGGATATACCCATCGGCAACTAATGTCACTCATACAGTTCAGAAAGGGTTGGCAAATTATGGAGTTGAAAAATTAACGGCACAACAGGCACGCTATATTGGCAAACATGCAAAATCCTGGAGACCCATTCGGATTAAGTTTTTCTCTGGCAACTATTTCGACAAGTTGACGCCACTGGTCATTGAGCATTTTTGCATTTGCCAAACTGTGAATTTGAGTTTGTTGAATGCCTGAGAGATGTTATTGTTGTGGACGTCGGAAACAAACCCTGTTTACGAGCTGATGTTTAAGGCAACGCATGGACTTATTATTTACATCGCCGTTTTATAATCCTTCGCAAAATAAAATGCTTGTTAATACTATTAGGAAATTATAGATTGGTAAACGCAAATGTTAAAATAAACACTTTACTTAGTTTTTGGATTATTTCTCATGAATCGGATAGACAATCGGGATATAATTATTCTTACAGGTAGTGATCTTGTCCCATGATTCCACTGCTGTGTAAGTTGAATAATATCTATTCCTATAAAGGAGAATGTCACGGACTATGTATGTATGTTTGTTTGCCCGGGATACATTTGTACAGTTTTGAAGCTATCGACCTGAAACCTTCGGGAGAGAATCGCCAGAAGAAGATTGTGCCGTATGTCCCGAACCCCCTCCCCAACTGTAACGGTCACTTTGTAACGGTCACTATTTTTTTCAACTAGCAACATGGGGCATGCGATATATCATTCGAGAGAATCGGCTCGATGAGCTAATTCAACATGCATAATATATTTTCGACTTAGACCGTCTTGATGGGTTCTACGACGACCAAATGCGCTACTTAACTTAACACCTGACTTTATTTCCAGTTTTTTTCTACAGATCAAAAAATATATATTCGCTGCAGCAATAACTTTGCTGACCCCTCAATTTTCCCGGGCAAAGCCCGGTATCCCATCTAGTATGTTAAATACTTGAAACGAACATTATCTGTAATGTGATAAATTGTTTACTTTACCCCGGTTTTTCCATGTTCGAAAAGTTAAGAAATTTTGCACTATGGCCTGAAAACAAATTCGTCAGTTTTTCGAAATTAAATGGATTTTATATTTGTTTACAGCCGGTTGTGCAAATAATTATTCAGTGAAGTTGTACATTTCACCCAGATGTGAAAAGGAAGCCCATTATTCAAATCATGTAATTATTTTGATTACGCGAAATTTCGCCAGTATTGTAAATATTTCAATCGTAACTCTTGCTGCTGCTGTTTTGACAGTTTGACATCAGCTTAAAGAGTATGTGATATTTCGACGTCGGGCTTTCGTTATAGTTACTAGCGTTATATCCACTAGTCAGAGAAACATTTTATACCACGTTTTAATGTCCGTGAAATATGTTATCAACACTATTCCATGTTTTCCTTAGCGAACACCCTACTTATGTTTTGCAAATCTAATTAATGGCCAAGTGTTTTCTCCTTTAGCCTGATAACATGTAATTGCCTGGAATTGAGTTATGCCATCAGTGTTTATTAATAAAGTGGTACCTCTCTCGAGCTGTGTTTAGTATTTGCGCACAATCTGCAAACACTTTGTAATCTCCGTAAATACATGGAGCAGATACACAATTTGAGGTATTCCTTGCTTGCTGAAAATATCCAGACGAATATTAATCAATGATAACTGGGCGTTGGCAGTTTGCCTCTTGCCCATTTGCTCTGTTCATTTCAGGATTAAACTTGTAAGGTAAACTCTCGAATCTCTCTGAATCCGAGGTAAAACATCTACAAATCCATCTTCTCACCATGAAATTTCGCAAAGATTTAAGACTAGTCATGGCGGTAGTTTTATGTTTTCATTGCTCCCAATCACGGGAAATAGTCAAGTCAGTTTTAGTAGGAGGCAAAGTAAATAAATTAGTTTTCTCTACCGAATATCCAACAGCATTCACACAACCATTTAAATTACTGGCGCAACTTGGAGATTTGGACAACGACGCAGATATCGATGTTGTCAAGAATCCAAACTTTAATGCAAATTTTAATTCACTCTTGAAAATAGTAGAGCCATGCTTTATCACAATCACAAAAAACAAGGGCATCCAATTCCCACCAATCTCAACTCCAGCACTGATCCGGAATTTGCAACCAGCTTTTATTTTTGATAACGAGACAAACGAATTAACGCACGTTACTGCTCTCCCCGTGAACATCAATTTGCCGAGTAATATGTCAGAATCACAACCCTGCACACATTCTCGATTCCAATTTATTCAAACGCCGTTACTGGAATATGAATTTTGTGTGAAGATTTTTAGGGACGAGTTTGTTGTTAACATAAAACCGTTTCAGTGCGGAGCACACGTTTTCCTTTCTCCGCCGAATGAATTATTTCCCAGACTGATCGATAATCCATTTAATACGGACGAGAACTTACCCTCGAACTACCCCCTAAATCACTTGGTGTGGAGGTGGGAATATCCAGATCCTGATCCAGTTATCGAGTTTGATCCACCCGAACAGGACAGGGTATTGTTTTCGTTAAGACCACCGCTCCAAATATTTTCTTCTCCGATGAAAAGAGCGCAACTTGGAAATACATGCTCTGTACTCATTTAAGAAATCTTGATGTCAACAATTTAGGAAGTACTGCTCAGTTTCATTACACCAATTCACACATTGAAATCGACCGAGAAGGACGTTTGAGTAAAGCCTCACTCTTTCTGTTTTACAATGCTTGCGATGAGCAACACGACTCTGAGGAACATTCTGAACTCGACAATTTTAAAATGGGAAAAGTACTCTCTGAGCAGTATTTGTTCGACTTCAGAAACGAAATTAATTTAGACGTGCTAAATGTTTATGACCTACTTTACCAAAAATCTGAACGAAGGACTCAATTGGAAATCGAAGAAATTTCTGCAGATACATCCATCGCGCAATATTTTATCAAGCAATTCAAGTTCCCCGCCATCTTCATGAGAAAAGAGAGCATTGGCTCCAGTTGGAAATATTTGAAACAGGAACAAATTTTGAATACAGGAATGGCAAGTGTGTGGGCTGCTATCCTTGGAACACCAGGGAAATTGCTGACAGAAACTTTCACTCTTTACTGAAAATTGAAGGGATTCGAGACGACCAAACTGTGAAGCACATCATAATTTTCCAGTTTCCCACTCACGCTTTGCGAGTTGTCAGTTGCGGCAGGCCGCCAATAGCTGAACTTCCGTTTATGGAACTTGTCACAATTTTCGACTGGGCCACGTGGGGGTGCATTATCGGACTTGTGTTGATAATTGTCCCAACATTTGTCACCATGACAACTATGATTTCAAATTCATTGCACTCTGCGACCGATAGTAAATACGGATCAGCTGACTTTTACAAAATATGCCTCCGCAAGTACTTTTACAATTTGTTTATTCCGCTGAGAAAATTTTTGGAAAAGGATGGGCTGTTCACAAATGATGGACAAACTTTAGTTCGGCTGATATCTACGAGCGTGTTCATTGCTGCAACTGTGATTAGCAATGCTTACAAAAGCGAAAACGTTTACAATATTATTGCTCCAAGGGGATTCGTTCGGTATGAAACATTTGAGCAGTTGATGAATGACTCGTTCCAAATTCGGTTTATTTTGGCCACGCTGAAGTACTATCTTGTGACAACAATTTGAATGAGGATTACAGGCTAGTTGTCTTGTTAAAAAGTATATTTTCAAAAGGCACTGATTATTTGATTCATTCTCTCATGGCTCATTTTGAACTGGATGAAGACGCCTTGTATCATCCCCTGGTTATTGACCACGTGGAGGACATTGATTCACATGAGAGCCGCATTCAAAGTCGGCACTATTGGAAAAAACCTTGTTATAAATTGCAGCATAAAGTTGGAGTCCCAAGTTGGCCACCATTGGGACGTGACCATAAACAACAATGCATTGTTGTACACTAGCAATGTTAGTCTTTTAGACAAGGTTCTGAATTATAGCAAATTTGATGATAGTTTGGCTGTTGCTATCCATGGCCACAAAGACCAACACGGCTACTTTCATTGGAGCTCCTTCAAAGAGGAGCAACTCAAGAGAACTCTCAATACCGTTCAAAAATGTGACAAAAAAGGAATAATTGACTCAGAGTTGGTGGCAAACCGAGTTGCTAATTTCCTTAAAACGAATGAGGAAACGAAAGATTTTGTCGCGGTGGGGAAAGAGACGCGAAACAGAAACATTAAGTTGTCCGGCTTGTGTATTACTTAATCTATAAGTAGCATAGTAAATATATCCTAAGTTTTTTTATTAAAATGAATGCGAAGTGTTTTTTTCCGTCAGCTTAAAGTAAAATGTTTTTGTCTGGAATGGCGCAGTTTATAGTGTCAGAGCTTGTAAATGGCGAGGTACCTCTGGCTATATTTTTTAGCCGGAAATGCTCAGACGAAATTTACTCGATGAGAACTGGGAGTTGTCACTCTGCCATTGTCCACGTGTTGTATATTTCAGAGTTAAACGTGGAGCTTATAAATCTGTCAGTCGTAATCCGTCTCACGACACGTCAAGACATTCACGGATTTCGTATTTTCACAATGAAGAATGGAAAAGTTTTAAAACTATTACTGGCTTCAGTTATATATTTTCACTTAATGTTTGTCCATTGCCAGTCACAGGATATAATTAAGCCAGCATTATTGGGCGACAAAACAAGTCAGTTAGTTTTCTCAACCGAATATCAAACAGCATACACACAACCTTTTAAATTAGTGAAACTACTTGGAAAGTTTAGCGAAAACGAATATGGAAATGTTCTCAAGAAACCAAAGGTCACTGGAAATTTGCTAGTGAGTATGTTCGTGTCATGAAATTATACTTTAGGATGTTTTTTCTCCACGAGGATCGCTATTTTCAATCCATTTTGTGCGCTACTTTGTTTGTTGATGTTTGAAGCTCCTTGTGGATGAAATTAAATATGGTAAAATCTTTTTGCTATTGAACAATTGCTACCTAAAACGCAAGTTTAATTTCCAACGGGAAATTAAAATTGAAAGAATTTAAATGCGCCACAAACACGAAGCCACCTTCTATTCCTTCACGAACGGCCAACCTAAGTTTCACGAAACTAATTAATGGCGAAGTGTTTTCTCCACCAGCTAAAAATAAGTTGTTTTTGTCTGGCACGGAGATTATGGCGTCGGAGTTTATTCGCGAAGGTGAAACTCTCTCTATATATATTATTTGTCCTATTTAGTATTTGCCAACAGTTTGCACACACACCTTATAATATCCGCAAATTCTTAGAACTGACGACTGGTTGAAAATGCTCAGACGAAAATCAATCAGTGAGAAATGGAGTTCTCCGTCTGCAAAACTTGTCCATGTTTTATATCTACCTTTCTGGTTTTAACATGAAACTTAAAGGTTGAAGCTCACAGCTCATCTAACGACTCGGTAACATATCAAAAATACAATGGAAGTTGGAAACATTTTGAAACTGTTCCTAGCTTATTTAGCTGCCTCTTTTCATTTTATGCTTGTCCAGTCCCAGTCGCGGGAAACATTCAAGTCAGTATTAATAGGAGGCCAAGCATAGATACATTAGTTTTCTCAACCGAATATCCAACAGCATTCACCCAACCATTTAAATTGCTGAAACTTCTTAGAAATTCCAGGGACAATGCAGACAGAGAGTTTGTCAAGAGTCCAAAGTTTATTGACAATTTTAATACTTTGCTGAAAATATTAGAGCCGTGCTTTATAACAATCACCAACAACATTGGCATTGAGTTCCCCCCAATCTCAACTCCAGCACTGATCCGGAATTTGCAACCAGCTTTTATTTTCAGAGGGGAAAGGACAAATGGATGGATAAATAAGGACGTCTACATTGCTGCTCTCCCCGTTCATATCAAGCTCCCGAACAATATTTCAGAGTCACAACCCTGTCCATATTTCAGATTCTTGGTTATTGAAACTCGGTATCGGGATTACGACTTTTGTGTTAACATTCTCAGAGACGAATTTGTTTCCAAAATAAAACCATTTCAGTGCGAAGCACATATTCTCCTTTCCCCACCGATCGAGTTGTTTCCATGGGTGATCCAAAATCCATTTAATCCAAAACAAAACTTGTTTACAAGATATCCACTTAATCAAGTGCTGTGGAGATGGAGCTTTGCGGCAGAGTTTGCAAAACCCCAATTAGGCAGAGTATTGTTTTCCCTTCGCCCACCACTCCAAATATTTGTCCCAGATGAAGATAACGTGATTTGGAAATACATGCTTTCTATTCATTTAACAACTCTTAGCAGCAGGTATTGCGGAAATAATGTTCAGTTCCAGTACACCAGCCTCCACATCGGAACCGATCATGTTTGTTCGTTATGAAAAGTTTGAGCAGTTGGTGAACGACTCTTTCCAAATGTTCGTTAATTTTGACCACGCCGAGGTAGTTTCTTGTAAAGACCACTTTAATCCTGATTACGCATTAAATATGTTAGTTTCGAAGAATTTAACGTATTGGTTGCTTGGTCACACTCTAAAGCACAATGACGCATTATACCATCCCTTGATTATTGACAAAGTGGAAGAAGTTGGATCACACGAGTACTTAATTAAAAGTCATCACTATTGGAAAAAACTAGTTGTCTTTTGCAGTATAAAATTGCAGTCACAAGTTGGACGTCATTGGGACACTTCTACAAAGAATAACAGCCTTTTAGAAAAGGTTCTGAATTATAGTAA
>JAQFZW010004320.1:0-10525 GCA_034687055.1 Heteromurus nitidus | reverse complement strand
TACTCCGCTGCCATGGTTTGTGAGGTGCTCAAAGAACTAAAGTATATATGGCAATCAGAAAATGGGATCTTTGAAATGGACGCAACCTCCTGGTAGTACATATCTAAATTTTGAATCCAAGACTCTTCTCTCTCTCGCTCTCTTCCGCCCATATCTGCACTATCAGACCTAACATTAATGGTGCGGTGCCCTTCACGCTTTGCTAATGAAATTGAACACAAATCTTAGCCCAGGTACCTTGCTCTCTCTCTCTCTCTCTCTCTGAGCGAATTCACCGGCTTCTTCGCCATAATGATGCAAAAGTAAGTCAGATGCAGTGTATCTGATGATACCCTCTCACGTACTTGCTACAACTTGATGCATAAAGTTGATTCGAAATACCAACTGTGTGTGCACAGATTCAGTGCAAGAAGTGTGGGCCACTCTTTCAATTTCAAATCGCATGGAGAGTCGGTTTCGGTACATATTGCGCATGCGCTCTCAAAACGGCAACACCACATTATCTTATACGCGTGGCTGTGTGGCACATCCCACAATAATTATAAAATTATGCAGTTGTTGATCCTCCCGAGTCCTGGGGTCCTGGGCGCCGGTACACGAGCACCAGTTCAATTGTGCTACAGTACAGAAATACTTTTCGTCGACGTTCTCTGAAATTTTGCAGGATGCTTGCCTTAGATCAGTGGCATCACTAATCTGAACTCAATGGGCAGAGTGCATTTTGCAAACATTTTCTACTTTAATACCTCGCTTTTTTATTCGGGTGTAAGAATGGAGTTTTTAGAATTGAAAACGTAAATGGTTGTATGCAAGGGAAAAGTAAATGGTCTTGAACGGTAATTGGAAGAAGAAGAAAGGAATTTTTGCACCGAATCAGTAAAAGTACCTGCATACTTTTTTTTATCTGCATTAATCCTTTTGAGAGCCACATTATCACATTGTAAAATACTAATGTATTATTAAGGCACTGCAAGAGATCGAAGTAATGGCAAATGTATGGAACCTTTTAGTTGCTATTAAATGCCGTGAAATTGCGTGAAACCATGATTCCATTTTAAAACATGCAATGTGTGCATTGTATGCATCCAGTTGTGTCAATAGTGTCAGGCGATGTCCTTGCATTCTGCCCCTACCGTATTTAACGAGCTCCTCTAGGAACTAACAAGTTAAAAGCATTTATATCCAGCTACTGCATATTAGCACATATAACATCTATGGTGTAGTAAATGATCTTAATGTCACAATCAAGTATGGCCAGAAGAGCAGAACATATCCTGAGTGATCTATCATAAAACAATATATGAATGAGATTCATGCTAGCCCCTACTTAAAAATTACTTTTGAAGACATGTTGATTCTTTTTTTAAAAAAAATAATAAATAGCAAGTGTGGAAAAGGATTCTTTCATCTCGTTAGAGTAATAAAATAGGAGAAAAATATCACAACTTTTGCTTGACTGCCCCACCGTTCGCTCCTTGTAGGCATGCTGAGAGCAGTAGCAAAAACAAGTGATGATGAGCAGGTGAAAATTTTTCTAAAGCCACTCTGCCGACAAAGTTCATGCAAGTTCAGCCTTTCTTCGAAGCTGCTCAACATGGAAGTAATGCTCACTCATTCGTTTTAATTTTAGCCATAAATTGACTCGTAACATTTTAATGGGGAAATTTTTAAGTGCACATTAATTAAGAGGAAGGAACACAGCATTTATCTTTCAAATGAGTTCGCAGGGATTATACAATGCTCTTATAATCTGATCAGCTCATCATCAGGTACGTCATTTTTTCGAGTCAAAATATAATTTCCTCTCCTCAACCCGGCCAAACTTCCACACAATTGAGAGAACCACCACCCTAGATTTTTGGAAAAAGAAGATCTGCCAGTTCTTTTTTGATTTACGGCAGATTATGCATCATATTATCCACATTCTTCTTATAATTTTGAAACTCAAACGGAACGACAAGGGATCCCATAAAATGGAGATTATCCTCGGAGCCGTCAGTTTGCTATCTGTGACAAGCAACAAGTCCTGCGTAAAAGATTTGTATTTTGATCGTCAATAGTTTTTTTCTTCAGTGGATCCTTCTCAAATGAACTGGTCCGCCAGGGAGAGAGGAGATCACACATCACGAATAAGATGTGACCAGAACGCCATTGCTATTTCCAAAAATGGAGCGTTCGAATTATGACCTTGGTTGAGGGCATTGCAATATTACCTGAAACGAATACTCATACAACTTACAAGTTTTATGACCCTGTAAACAATCCTGCAATGAAACCTCTATTTGATATGGCTCATCCTCGAATGTAGATAGTATCACGATCACGGGATTCGCTTCTCCTTTGGAAATCGCAACACTCCATCTGAAATATCTTGGTTCAACATTGTATAAAAAGTTGTGAACAAATATTGGCAAAGTTGCAGGAGAAAAAAATGTGATCACATCCAATATAGTTCCTCATATCTACTTTCAGTACACACACAAATGAAAGCATTTCATTTCTCAACTGGCTATTAATTATATGCCTTTTTGATGACATTACATTGGCAATACCAGTTTGTACCTGAAGATTTTTATTGCATGGAAAAGACCACTGTTCACTTTGACATTTGAAAGGATGCACAGCACACCAATGCTGACTGAGATTTTTTTGGGGGTATAGCCGCATTGAATATCGACATCGAGAGGCAATAATACAGAGTCCATAATAATCGCAAACTCCATATAAGAGAATAAAGGATTGAGATGAGGTTCAAATAAAAATCGGGCAAGCAAAAAGAAGCCGGTAAGACAGGTTGCAAAATGGGGATTTTACGCCTACGCACGTCTCTCGCAGTACAACTCTTTAATCGGTCACAGCTCCGCATTTGGTCTTTTATTCAACAACTGCATTTGTGATGAAATTGAGAGAAAAAACACATCAAGTGATTAAGGTCTTTGTCAGAGTAAAAGAATATTACGCTAAATGAATTACTAACTCGTGTGCTTGAATTCACAATCGGTCGATTTAGCCAAAAAAAAATTAGAACTCTAATCCTTCAGAGTGATGTACTTGAACTTATATCGTTCTTGTTTGAAGTACTCTGGAAAATGGAGTGCAAATTCAATATGACGTTTTTTATCAAATCAAAAACTTTATTTTATTTATAAAAATATGCCTTAAATCAATGACCTCGCAGCATAAAGTATAAAACAATGTTTGCCAGACTGCGGCACAACATGGGCTAAGGCTGGGCGGGTAGTAATTTTTATCACGTGAAACTGACTACGTTTTATTTTTCAAAAAAGTAGTGGAGAATCAAAAACGTGACTACATTCACACAGTAGAAATTCAGTTTTAATGAGGCTCTGCTAGTTTTAAGTGCAGGAAAGGAAGCATGCGTTTCCATTGAATCTCAGAGAGAATTTTAAACAGTGGAGAAGAGCGTCCACATATAGTAAATGCGCATACATATGGGGGAGGTATATAAAACCTTCAGGTAAACTCGTCCCTGGAATACACTCCTTCCCTAATTGAATCGATTTTACTTTGAGATTACTACAAAAATGTGGGGATGATGCTATTTACTGACACGGTTGGTTGGTCAGAGAAGCAGCTGTGAATAAATGCGAATTTCTTCATCATCTTCCCTATGCACATGTATCAACAAAAGACTTGTGTCTTTTTTATTGACTGTGTTCCGTTGTCTTGCACTTTTACTAGCGTATCACCATTTCCTCACACTCAATTTTTCCTTCATCTCATTATCCCGAGAGACGTAATACATGATCCTGGCTCCTCAACGCAGCCCCAGATCTTTGACCTACGAAAATGTTAAGAATGAATGGCTTATGTAGAGAATATATGATGCGCCACGAGTTTCCCCTTATATTCTGAGTTCATTCAGACAATTCATGATATCGTACTGATGACTGAGAAATTCATCATTTACCAAATACCGCATATAGTTCCTTCCACTTCCCCTCGTAGCTAATATTTATCTCGTATAAAAATGTACACGAAGTTTTGTGATTTTTTTGGGTGTTAGTTTGTTCACTTCTAGCAAATTTACTATAGGGCCAGCATATATGAATTTAATGGGATTTTAATTAAGTAAAAGAACTTTCTGACTGTGCATGTTGTACATATTATCCGGGATATTGTGGTTGGGATTTTCGTCAGCATGTTTCCTCATTACAAATAGTTCATTGGTTTTATTTCGCGTGTACAGTACATTTTTAAAGCTAGGCAGAAGAAGTAGAAAAATTGTGTTAAGCACAAGGCAAAAAAAATTTAAACTTGACAGGGTGAACTTGAGGCAAGGCTAAAAATAAGGCCATCTGTAGCATTATAATGGTTTAAATCTTACCCGAATTATCAATAAAAACTCATGAAATCAATTTAATTGGTATATTCCAGGTTAATAATTCGCCATGGCTGAAGTTGGATCCCCAACACTCGAAAGCCTTCCCAAGGTAGATGCCGACTTGAAGTCTGAATTGGAAGGATTCAAGCCCGAGCTGATGAAGAAGGCATCAACGCAAGAAAAGATTGTCCTGCCAACTGCCGAAGGTACTAAAGTTTATAATGTACATTGTCAGCGACAAATACTCCAGTTGAATTTATTCTATGATATTTAGCACATCGGTCATTGGTTTCTTCGTTGAGTCAATAAGTCAAGCATACATGCTTGAGTGACTCATTTACATCATCCCGTAAATCGCGTATGTAGACGCTGGCACCAACGAATTTATTTCCAAGTTGAAGCACTGCATGAAATTTCTTGTTTATGACAAACGTTACACTATTTGTGAATGTCCAAATTTGTTTGCGTTCTCTGCACGAAACCACGTACGTTCACTGCCATATAGTATACATGCATGTTTTTGTACAATACACTTTTTTGCACGCATATACTTATTCGTGCAAAGTTGAAGACAAGTTAAAATATAATATGCTAAATGCTACAAAATAGCATTTCACTCTGGAAAATTCTCTGCAGAATTTTGTTTACCCCAAAGAAATTGTTTTTACGCTGAATAACTCGAGTTATTTGTATTGTTTGAATTCGTAAGCTTTGCTGTGATTATTATTATTTTTTGCATGTTTTTCATTTTGATTACTTATTTTGTACTTGAATATTGACGATGCTCGTCCCACTTTCGGTGCTGATGAATGGAAAAAGATGTTAAACAGGAAAGGCAGCACACGGAACTTATTCATGGACTTGAAGGTTTTGATAAAAACCAGGGTCTCAAGCAAACAACAACAACCGAAAAAGTTGTTCTGCCAAGCGCCGAAGGTTCCTTTCAATTCTTATTGTTGTTTTGTTATTTCATTGTTGGAAAAGTAACTCCTTTTGGTGTTGGAAACTGCCACCCATTTTGCTTGCTTGCTTCGTGATGCAATTTGCTAATTGCTGTAATTTATGATTTAAAAAAATCTGCAATTAATCCGCATCCTTTCCTACACCGCTGTAATTATGATCTACGAATCCGGGATTTTTTCCACAAAATACTTTCAAAGTGTTTTTGGAGAAATCCTTCGACATCCAGGATCAAATCTGTAGACATATGTAAACTAACGGGATTTGGGTTCATTATCGGGTCCTAGATTGGACGTGTAATCTTTAAATATTTTTACTAATATTGACTTTTTTCTTCTTCTCTCGTAGACGTACAGGCAGAGAAAACCCAGCAAGCAATCTTGAAGGGAGTCGAGGGTTTTGATCCCAACAAATTGAAACATACCGAAACCCAGGAAAAGATTATCTTGCCTGATAAAGAAGGTCAGTGTGACGTTACAGATCCATACAATTATTCATTGACATATGCATGAAGAATAATTTTGACTAACATGAACACGATTTTTATTAACGTACGTAGCTATTCAAACGGAGAAAGTTCAGCAGAACTTGATGGAGGGAATTGAGAGCTTTGACACGAAGAAATTGAAGCATGCCGAAACCCAAGAGAAGAATCCTTTGCCAACAAAGGAAGGTATGTACTTATATCCATAATGCGATTTTCTATGCAGTTCTTGTCAACGAAATGAAAAGAAAATAACCGAGTGAAATCTATATATATACTTTTCAGTAATCGACCAAGAGAAGCAAGTTTAAAAGGCCTTAAGTACGAGTCCATCAACGCAATATGTAAAGCCATCGAATCAAGAATACCGAATACAAATACATAATTGATTCCTACCATCGAAGTATTCACCTATCAACGACAAACAGCTACACTGGAGATCCTTTTACATAACACTTCATTGACATAAACACCTTTCCATTTCCGCATTGCCCTGCTGCTGTGTTACTATTGATACTATTTACTACAAAATATATATATTTGAGAATGTTTCAAGCAAATAAGTATTACAACAATCGAAATTTCTCTTACTTAGACAATTTTCACGTGTCGTAGTACCATCCTCTATAGTCTCTTTTCAGTATTTGCATTGATTTGATAAATGAGAAATTTTGCGTTTTGACCACTCGTGTCGCTTTGATAGGTGATATTTGGTATCAATTTTTGAATGTAATTTTGTGACTGATGGACCCTGATATACTTTTTTCACTAGGTTAAAACTGCTATGTATCTTATGTTAAATAATTTAATTCAATATAGCTAATGCTAATCAGATACTATTGATGACTATATAGTTAGTATTATCTCAAGTATTCCGCCTGCGCTTTTTGAATACCAAACAAAGATTTTTTTTGAAAGTGGATTTGTATGAATTCGAAGAAAACTATATTCTAAGCCTTCTTTTACAAGCCAACACATGCATTCCATGTGATGTTCGTTACCTATGTCTCCTGTAATAACTGCTTACCATGTCATCTTAACCAATCTTACCGTTTTTGCTCTCATATTAATGCTGTTTACCTCACATTTTGAAATCTAGCTGTAGTTGCTTAGAATTTAAGGCTTACTTTTTTTGTCCATGGAAGGATAATATTATATGTATGTCCGAAAAAAAGAAGAGAAAAAAACTGAAAGCTAAAAACTTGTTATAGATATAACACTAGTCTTATATTTGCACAGTGTGCTTTATTTGCTTATTTTGAGGTTACTTTCTAGAGCAGTGCAACTCATTCTCTCGGTGCAGTCAAATATGTTTTGAAGGAAAAAAACCGTTTGTTATTATTCGTCATAAAATTATGATCTAATGCAATGAAATTTACCCATGGTAATACAAAAATATGGCTGAAGAAACCGGCATACAAAGAAAAATTAATATAATGCCAAAAAATAAAGTGCAGATTTCAGGCTTTTTGAAAAAAATACTGTTTCAGACGAGCGTTTATTTATTATTTTTAATTTAAAATCATTTCGGGGAAGAACATCAATCTACCTCTTTATAATTAATATTATGAAAACGTTTTCACTCACATCTGCGGACACATTTTATCACTGACAATAAACTTCTCACTGGTATACGATTAAGAAATTGACCACTCATATCAAATATACACTGTTGGTTCGCGAAAGTGAACTAAAAATAAATGGTTATATATTTCACGGTAATACTTAAAGTGACATTTTAAATATATATTCGTGATTTCCTGTTTCATCATATACACCCCTACACTTTTTTCATATTGTACTGACTCGACTAAAAACTAATTGTACATTTCCGGTATACCACGACGGAATTAAGATTGATGCAGTAATTATGCACCTCACACATGAAATAAAATATTATGAAAGTAGATTCTAATTTAAATTTTAAAAGGAGATGCTCAATATCGTATTGACTTTACGATTCAATTAAAATACAAATACCCTAATGATCACCACAGGTATTGACACAAAATTTCCTCCATATCCACCTAACCAATGAGGACAAGGATATTATAGGTAATTGTTGACAACATATTTCTTGTTGACGATAATTCTTTCGATAATTTATTACGGGTTTCGTTTCAGTTAGCAATTTTGAAACGTTGAAACTCTCTGTAGACGTATTGTATTCAAACTAAAAAAAGTGAAATGACGTATACGAAATTATTAAGTATTAAAAAAGACGTCACCTCCAAAGGAATATACTTAAGGCGTGTACAAACAATGGAATAGAGATACATTTACTAAAATTGCGTATTCATTCATTGCACACACATTCACTCATAATACATACACCCACGACAAAAGACAGACGGAAGTGATGATCCCTGCTTTCCTCTCAAAAAATAAAGGGGCAGTGATATAATCGTTTCGTGGGGTTTTTTAGAATTTAACTTTAACATCGCAAGCGATTGCAATGTGATCCGAAGCGTAACCGAGATTCGGAAGACGTGTTGCCCCAACTTGTTCCTCCGTGGGAAGCATCAGAACGGAAGCAATGTCACATAAGCTGTAATTAAATTAGAAGTAAATTAAATGTCAGATAATCATTACTAAGATACATTTACATATTATTATTCTTGTTTTCAATGGTGAGAACGTTTACGTACTTGTTGTGAAATATGTAATCAATTGTGTGACAATACTCGGCGTCCCCACGAACCTTCCAAGTTGTGTAAGGAGGTTCTTCCCCACCATAAAGTTTGGAATACGCACTTTGAACAGACAGTCTGAAACATGAAAGTCACAAAAATGGTCAATTTCTTATTGAGATTGAGATTTATGTATAATTACTTTATAAATAGTTACACAAATTTATATTAATATTTTTACCTCGATTTAATAGTCGTAATTACTGGTTCCGTAGGAACTGCATTGAAATCTCCGCAGAGAACCATTGGTTTAGAAGTACCCCCACATGAGACAACGTAGTTAGCCACGTCTTTCCCTTGCTCATTTCGCATTGTTGAGAGAAGAGCGCCTTGACGAGCCTTCAAGTGTGTAGTGGCCACACATACCTGCTGGTTTGTTTCCTTTATCCGAAGTGTAGCGAATATGCACACCTGCCAAAACCACATTGATGTTTAAATGTTTATGACAAAACTATAGCTGCTGAGGGCACCGCACTTATAATTATGACGGTTAAGTGGGACAGTTTACCTGGTTAGATTGGACTCGCCAAATCTCAAGAATGCGGCTGGAAGCAGAGATCAGATCAAATTTGTCCTTACGATAAAACAAAGCGCAGCCATCAGGGCCATTGTTGTTCGTAACGTATATACACGGAGAATCAGGCTTTGAGCAGAATACACCTCTGTAGCCTACAGCAGTCAGGCATGTGTTTAAAAAATTGAAGTGGTCCACCTCCTTCATCATAAAAAACACAATTTCTGGGTTTAGTTTTCGATCCAAAATTGAAAATTCTTAAGATACATAAACTACATCAATGCATAAAAACTAAAGGTCATACTTGGAGGCAGATGACGTCAGGATCATAAAGTAAAATTTCATGCAAAATTCGGAGTCGTCGTGCAGTCCAATTTAATGTTCCATCTGGAAGTCCCACGAAATTGTCATGCCCACCTGCCAAAGCTAAGCATAAATGAATGGAAATTAGCCACCTTTGCATATTCATTTTTACAAATAAAGCTGATCGTTATATCAGAAATCATTGTTGTAAGTTGCAGTATGTGTCCCCACTACTGTTCAGTGCTGAGGCCAGCGGCCGTTTAATTGTCATAATATTCATAGATACATCATAAAAAAGCGTGTACTGAGATTAAGACATGACTTCTTCACATATCCCATATCTCTTTTTGCAAGAAAACATTTTAGTGAAACGCGCATTCATCGAGACGCACCACAGCTTCTCTTTTTACCTTGAGCGAGAATATTCCAAGTAAGGACACGAAAACGGCCTCCATCCTTGCAGTTAGCGTCGGAATCATCTGCAAAATAAGGTGAAACGTCGTAAGTTATATCCAGTTTGTAAGAGCATTCAATGAGCACACGAACTAAATGTCAATGCCTCTCGGTCAGCGTGTAAGTCATGTGTCATTCCATTGAAATTAAATTTAGGGTAAAAGTACCGTCAACTTTGAAGCTGATGGGTTGGGTTGATGAATACAAGCGGTTTTTCTCCTCGTTCTTTCCGTGATCTTGGAAATAGACGAAATTGCGAGATATCAGTGCCTGATTTTTCGGCAAATCGTTTACACATCGGTTGAGCAAGGAGTCCCGAGTACAGATCGGAGGCACCTCAAAATCCACATCTTGGACGTCTTCACGTGTCAGAGGGACAGATGTGAAACTGCCCATTCTGCAATTAGAGTCAAGGATTTTCATTGTTGTACGCTGGTAATTATTTGTTAACATCTGTATTAAGTCACTGGCAGCCAAGAGATGAATGGAAATTGGCAGTATTGAATGTGGAATGAAGTTTTTTCAGTCGGCGTGGCATACAAGTCAAGTGCAAAGAAGAAGAAACTCTACTGTAACCGGAGATCTTTTAGAGTGAGCTACTAGACGTGGTGGTTCCAAACTGAAAAGTCCTTGAATAATGCCGTTCTCCTCACGACCGCTTAGCATTTATATCGCAGAATTTCGCATTTAATTATCTCCGCACAATCAAAAAACCTATCAATTTCACTTTTAATATATTTACATCCGTAAGTCAATAAATTACATGAGTAGTTCCT
>JAQFZW010004319.1:0-10527 GCA_034687055.1 Heteromurus nitidus | reverse complement strand
TTAGGAGTCTTATGTCCGTATGTGAAAATGCACTTACGGCGTTTATGCATATCATAGGCGATATATATTCTCACTAGGTCCAGGCTCATTATCCCTCCTGAGCTGAAGGGACGGGCAGGTGCTGCTGCTTTTCGGCAGTGTTTCCCCACCTCCCACCTCTACATCACCAGCGCCTTCGTCAACCTCTGCAGGGTGTGTCTCCCTCCACTTAACTATGACTTCTGAGAGCTTTGTAATCTCCAGCTCCTTAGCGGCATCGAGGAGTCTCTTCGCCGTATCTTCTCTGATCACGATTTCCCCTGTATACACAAATTCCACGATTGCGCGTACGTCATCGAAGTTATATCCCGTCATTGTAACGGTCTGATGCTCCTGGGAATCAAGCGTCTCGAACAGTGCACTAAAGTACGGCGAAAAAGCTTCCAACACCATCTTATGTACCTTCAAAACCTGACCTTCGCACTCAAGTGTCAAGTCAACATACTTCCCCTTCCTAAAATAATCGGTGAACGCCTGAGGAGACATGAGGAGACCATTCATTTAAAGGTTTTCGGATCATGAATTTTCCATTTAAAACTCTCGTGTACTCCAACTCTGCCGTTTTTAATAATATACTCTACTTACTTGAGAAAAGGTTTTTCCGTGGCCTGACCAATTAACCAGGCACCTCTGTGGTGGCATATCTGCTTAGAAACTTGCTTTAACTTCAGAAAAAATATTTTCAACAACTTTACACAAAATCACTTATGATTTGGATTGGAATAACAAAAACAATCAGCGCTGGCAATTTCACTGTTTTCCCAATACGCAGTGTGTGCACCTCGTGCGGCTCTCTGCTACGCTCGGTGTATAATATGCATGTATGCGTATGTATTCCACTACCCGGCGTCGAGCAATACTACAACTTTTTACAGAAACTGAAACTTCAACTTTTCTTTCCAGCAAATTAAAGTCAGGGTAAAATATTTTGCAGAAAAATGTAAGTAATTTAGTAAAACATGACCACGTTCTTTTATTTTCCGTACTTTCGAAGTAGTAACGGCTCATGTAAAGCATCTCATTTTGTTGTTCATTCAATTAGGAACCATATTATTTCAATATAATGTATTAAAGGATATATATTTATCTAATTCCTAAAATTCTTGTCACATGTTTCTGAATGAAGGTTTATGCATACAGCATAATATGCCCGGAGGAAATAGTAAGTACTTGAGTGACATTTGACAGCAGTTAACACTATACTCGCCCCTGGCATGTCTAACTTTTTTAGAAGATGATCGTGCAAGGATTCTCTTCATGTAAGACTCTTCTAGTGTCGTCTATTTTCTAAACATATCACTGGGCTTTGTTTGCAAATAGCATAAATGTGAAATGTGAACAGTTGTAAGAGGACCAGATGACGACATTAATACTATAATATAACATATAAAACGTTTTACTTACAAGGACTGTGAGTGAATCAGAATGAAAAGATGTATATCCAAACTAATCCACCAGTTTATACTTTACTTTCACTAGCTACAGGTCATTAGTCGAACATCAAATCATAGCCGTAACATTTATATTATTTTGACTAGTTCCACACAACCCAACTCTGTATATAATATTCGTACTTGAAGATTCTTCTTGTCTATATCCAGCATCAAAGAATACAGCGACAATGGAGACTAGTTGAAATCCTTGCAGGCAACATATAATGTGTAAAATGACTAACGTTGAACGTTAAGAAAATCTAAAAAATGAAAACCAGTGTACTTCCAACACTAACAAAACAAAAAGTTAAATCTAAACATTCAAATCCTGACCTCTTCAAAAAAAGAAGGAAAAACGCGATAAATATGTCATCGTATTCTACGTGAGTGTCTATTGTGTAATATTAAAATATAATTTATATTTCTAAACAAAGTGGCATCTCGACCATTAGATACAAAAGTTGTCATGCTTTGTGACATTGCATGTCTCACATTTCACTTCACAACACCACTTAAAAACGCAGTTACATTTCTCAACGTGATGTGATCTCACCACACGGTACTCTTGTCCACAACATAGAATATCACATGACTCCTCCCCGTCTGAAGCTGGCTGACAATGGCGACGTTTCGTTCCAAGAATACCTGCACCAATTGAGTAATATTGAATATTAAGCCAGAAGATTGCAATTTACTACAAATCAGTATTTTGACGATTTTCCAGTTCTGGGTGATCAAAATGAGTCGAGTTTTACCATTAGATAGATCAGGGGTACAGAAGTCTTTGGATTTTTCATAAAACATCAAATCAGTTTTCCTAGGTTCCCTCTGCTCATCTTGGACGGGAAGTGGCTTCCCAGACGGGTCAAAAGCTACTTCGACTGCTTCGTCATATTTCTTCCGAAGTTGAGTACTGATCGACCTCAAGTTGGCTATAGATTGCCAGCAGGTTCTCATACTGCATGAACCGCTAAGACCATGACACTTACACAATTTGGCTGCATTTTTTCGTAAAATCTTTGAAATGAAATAGACAATGGCAATGTAACACCGGATGATGTTCAGGGGTTTGTTATGACAAAAAAATATATAAATACAAGGAGTAACTGTACAAACGCACATGTCGTCCAACCCAGTTGTTATGCCTTGTTGTAATGGCTTTGATGTCTCGTAAACTATGCTCTTGTGCGTCAGAAAATCGCCGAACAAAATTTGTGCTGAATTTCAGATCTTCGTCACATCCTTTCCACTTAAAGTCGCTGTTGGGCCCAAAGCGATTGGCTTGGTACTGCGCCTTGATTTGCAAAAATTTGTTTAAAATATTATTTCAAGGCTGACATATTTATGAGATGCTTTAATTATAGTTTCTTGAAGATATAAAAATTCTAGTACTTCCTGACTCTGCTACAGAAAGGATTGGAATGGGGCAAAATGAGACTTGCCAATTTTTGCCTGTGCATTTATGTTCCTAATTAGTTTCTGGCTTTACACTCTAAACAGTTAATTAACGATGTAGTAAGAGTCTAGTATCTAGATTTATAAGATCTAATTTCGACCAAAACGCATTTCATGACGAAACTATGGATGCAGCTGAATTACGGAGAAAGTCTGTATGCATAGATCTGCAGAGATTTATATTAATCATTTCTCACCCAACTATCCACAGAGCAAGAACAATGGGGATAGCCACGTGAGCACTCTCTGGCAACTGTAAACGTGGCGGCTGCCGAAGTAACTGCTTCAATAAAAGCTAATTCTCTTGTTCCACCTGAAATGGGTAAGCGGGTTTCAGATTGCTTTCACAAATTGTACATACATGTGGCAGAAATGGTATAAAATATGTGCATGCAAAATTGAACTCGGATGTAAATTCCACCCAACTTGTACTATCCACTAAAATTAGCACGACAATGAAGCAACTACAGCACAAACATCATGGTACTTATAAAATAAAATAGGCTGGTGAAAGTAAGCATGGCTTGTTAAAAAAGAGTGCGTCCAACGTGATGAGTCTCTAATTGCCCTACTGTGCAGTATTTCATGCAAAACTTAACAAAAGCAATGACAGAAATTCTCTAACAGTTATAAGTAATTGGCTTCGAAATTCTACTGCACCTTTCACGAGCGATTTCCCAAACAGAGCGTAGTCATTTGGAAAAATTGAACAATTCCAGCGGTGGTACTGAAACTGGAACTGACACTCTTGTATTCCTTTACGAACTCCTTCACCAACACTGAGGACTATCTTTGGGTCGCGATTGCAGATCTGTCTCTGTCTTCGAGTTAATCCTGGGAAAATATTGCACAAAATGCTGGGATCCTCAATAAAGGAACCGTCAAACTGACTTGTATACCTGTTACAATAAAATACCTGTAAGTTGGATAATATTGCTGGAGGGAGCAAAATGCGAGCGATAATTTTTATTTATGTACTAACCACCAATTTGAAGCCACAGACTGAAACATTATTACCAGAAGAAATACTCCCCTCATGATGATGACGATGAACCATTTGTCACAAATTTTTGGATTTTAGAACTTTTATTTTATTTTTGCGGATACTTTTCTTTGAAATGAAAATCAGAGAATTTCTGAACATTATTTGGAGAAATCATGAAATGTGTAAGGGGAACCCCACTATCCCATCCCAGACACATTATTAACTGGAGTTTTCTCCACTCTCTCGTTCAAAGTATTATTCGGTGACAAATGTATATAAAGAGTTTAAATTCGAAGTATTTTACATGATTAACAATCACCACACAATGAGCACACACTTTCCATTGGTACTGCTAATATTTTATCCCTGACAGTTTTGGTGACTTCAGAATTACAGAAATAAATTCACGATTAACCAATTAATATGTAAATGACAAGTCTCACAATGCCTTCCAAGTTTACTATGAACTTTTGCAAAAGCGAACTCAAGAGACAGTGTCAGCCAGAGAAGACAAAGGCTAAGTGATTTGGGTTTTTAGCAAATGCTTTACCTCCTGTGCAACGATTGTGTCATCAAAAAGCGTGTAGTATATACATAATATGTAATATGACGTCGTTTCTGAAGCACACTTGATCAGACTGCGTTGGAAACAAACAGTTGAAGAAGTGAACGCAAACGTAATGCCACTTGGTGGAACAAATCGCGTAATATATAAAATGTGCAGTATTGAGTAGCTGAAAGTAGTGAGGAAGAGAGGTTGAGTTGCTTGTCCAGTCCAAGGGCTTCATAAGTAACGCCCAAATTTATCGGATCAGCGACTATCTCTGATGTACGAAGGAAAAGGAGTGAGAGCGGCGTGCGACTGGCAATGCGAACGTTCCTTCCTTCTCATCATACAACTTGTGAAAGGAGCCGTCACTCGGCTTTATGAGTTTTCAACCCTTTGATCTCATCTCAAGCACTAATCGCTTTCATTCTGCACCGAATTCCATGAACTTTTTTTCATCTTCCTGAATATTACTCCATGAGTGTATGGTTACAAGTATCCAATAAAACTGGTATTCAAAGGAAACCTTTATTTACAACAAAGTGCATATAGCATGGCAATGGCACGCACTTGTTTTCACAGTTCTCCACCGACTTTTCCATATGGCACAATGATGTAAGAGAATTAATGTATTTCATTATATCATATTACATGGTTTTTAATATGACTTTAAAATGGCGTAATGCATTCGATTCTAGAGAACTACATTTCACATCCACTTTCACTTGTTACATTCTCCACCCTGTCATTGGAGTAAAAGGGATTGCATTTCTTTCCGGGAATCAAATGGATGCTTTTACAACTTAGGTAAGCAGTGAAATGGAAACCAGTTGTAGAATATCGTACAACCCTTATGAATTTTATGAAAATTTTCCTGCTTTGGCATTTTTGCTTAGAAGTAACTCATGAAGGTTTGATCCATACAACGGAAAACTAGTCAAGTTACTCTTATCAACCAACTATAAACTAATTACTTAACGGTTTGAGGACAGGTCTCAAGTCGCCCCATTGCAACTTTTTATCAAATGGTGTGAGTCTTATCATAAAATTTCGTATTTACGAACTGCGTAGTAACTTTCTTGTAATTGAAGAACCCTGGGGACAAGTAAAACGAAAGCTAACTTTATAATTAAATATTTTAAGAAAATTTTAATGGATCATTTGGATGAAAAGGTCAGGTTTGTTCCATCGCATCGTGTTGTATGTATGGTGGCTAGTCAACCCTATCTTTCTTCCATCGGGGATTGTTATTATGATGTATTATGACGCATCATAAACCCCAGATAGTATACTCGCTGTCGCTGTGCACTCTGCCTGCATGCGAACGTTTGCGATGTTCAAGTACATATTATGAATATTGTCATGCTTCCAGGTTGCATGTAGATTAAACATTTATTGCAAGCTCGAACTCAAGGAAGGAGTTTTCATAATGCCTGTGATTTGAACAAACAAGCAATTAACTGAATATTTTTAAGCAGTCTCAAAGGCTCACTCTTCGTTTTAATAGGTTTGATATTAGGGGGACTTCGCACGAAACTTAAAACATGGAAATCCAACATTTATGGGTGGTGGAATTGGATTATTTCATCTCAAATCCGCAATTTTGGATTATAGATTTTTCTAGTTCCAAACCTGAATGTGAAGTTTGAGGTAGAATTATGCAAATATTAGCATGTAAGGGTAGAAATTCTACCGGCAAGGTAGAATTGAATGAATGGTATGCTTGTGCACGACTTTCACTTCAGAAAGCAGGCGAAAAAGTGTCTCTGAAAGGATGCACATCGTAAAAAATGCATATCAGCATATCAGCAATATTGAACAACGAAATTTGAGTTCTTGCAAGTAAATATTGATATGTACGTACGTAATGCTAATCCAGCCTCCAAAACTTGGATTTGGATTAAGTTGAATTGGACTGGATTATGGATTAAGGGTGCTGGAATGATGAGGGTGGTTTTGGATTCTTAATCCAGAAACCGGGATTAAAAAATACAGGATTGTCCAAGCTCATTACACGAAGGACAACTTCTTACTAAAGTTCGTGTATGATCATTTCAATTATTTATTAGTGAAGCATACGGTATGCTTGCATCTACAACGATATGAAAGTATCCGAAATATGCCCGCATATCTGCACGAAAGTATGCAAACGAAAGAATAATTTAATGATTCGTATGCAACGAACATTTACTTGTTGGAAGTCATCGTATTAATTCAAGAATAGATATGTTAATTGGGTGAAGAGTTGTTTTGTCCGCACATATTACTTATTAACTTATAAGTAATACTTATACTTATCATTTGGCAACTCGACTTCTTTATTATCCACGTTCAATTTAGTATCACAGTAAAGTTGGCAGACGATTTAAATCTCGAGGTACATACATTTCCACTGACGAAGAGATTTTATATAGGCCCTGTTATTGCTGCGTTCTGAACTTTCAAAAAAGTTGTGTAAAAGTTGAATATGGGTGTGGAATCACTTTAAAACTGCTGCGCTGACGAATACTTAAATATATTATAAAATGAAGTTCAGAAATAAATCTATTTATTTTGCATTTCACGCCAATTGCACAGGGCTAGGTACTCCGGCAGGACTCCGGAATATGCAGAGATGTTGGATTCATGTTTGTCTGACGAGCTGCAGTTATCAGCCTGTAATTACAATCAAGACTTTAATATGCTAGTTACATATGTGAACGAAATAGGGGAAAGTACTTTTTAGCCAAGGCATGCATTTCAAACTCGGTGCTGAGAAGCTTCAAAAAGTGACTAGTTGAAAATGACGTTTCATTGATAAAGTACTAGTCCCTACTTTTTAACTCATGTCCAAAGAAAGAACATGGATGAAAAGTAGCAACTACATGCAATATGGCATGGGATCTCCGTCTGAGACTCTCACGTGTACAATTACTAAAGGGAATATAACACAAAAGCTTGAACTTGTACGATGAACTTTAAGTTGGCAGAACATGGATACGTAAATCCGAATATCAGCAAATTTTAACAGAAATATGTAAAACTAGAAGGCAATTAAATTCTTGAAAAATGAGTGTTGTTGGTATGTTAATAAGCAAAAATCAATAATTGTTCTATAATTAATTGGTTAAAACAGAATAAACGACAATAAATCAACTTAAATTATGAAGCAATTGTAGAAGGCTGACACATTTATTCGAAACTTTCGGAAGCCAAAACAATACCTACATCGGGCTAACTATTGCTACAATATACAAGAAACATTGGATATAAGCAAAATTGTTGTGCAATATCAAAATTAAGTTCAAAAACATTCATAATCAATGTACTAACTACACGAAGAAATTTCAAAACGATGAAACATTTCAGAATGTTAATCCCTGAATCTTAACTTCAAAATTTGCACGTGCAATGCTGATGATAATGAGGAAAGTTGTCATTGGTCTTTTGAATAAACGACTTGCATAACGTATACAGGAATAAAAAGTTCATGAATCCAGCTGTCAGAATTCCAATTTATTATAGGGTTAAACTAGAAAAAATTAAAGGTTGTAATCAAGGGAAACGAAGCCGATGACACGTACTCAATATACTACAGAAAGTCGTAACACTAGCAAGAGTTTCCTCTGTCCCTAGATTTCATTTTGACCTACCAAGGAAATGTGGAATCCTGACAATTTGGTTCCAGAATATTTCCCATGAAACCAGCGCATGATATCAAATGACTAGTGGCATAATTTATACATGGGAAAAAGCTTTCACTGAACGTTCTGATATGTTCGATGTAACTAATACTGTCTGGTACATTTCTTTCGAATAAGTTGTGCAAAAATTGAAAATACTTCAGCAATCATGCAGAAAGGAAAAAAAATCTTAAGTCCTAGAACATTTAATATGTCCGGAAATCAAAATAATCAAAAAGGGGTCTCAAGTAATTTCTAATTTGAAACCAAAGAAGACTAGAATAATATGAAAGACTACTAATTGTGCAGTACAATCCACAAGGTAATAATACACAAGCCACATATGCTTGTGAAAAAGTACAACACTCAAAAATGAATTAATCAAGTACAATGACTTCAACGTCTGGTTGATTTTGAGCAGCTTCATTCTCCGGAGAACGACTTGGGGGTTGATTTTGGTTTCTAAATAGCATCTGTTTAAGCTTTTTCTTAATCGGCAACGGACACGAAGGCCCTGGTCCTGGATCTGGTAGAGCCCTCTTCCCTGTAAGGATTACATCAATCAAATTATATTTTTTCCATGGTATACTACATAAAACGTGTACAAGAAACTGAACATACGTTCTGCTGAAGTTTCGGGCTTCGGAGTTCGGTCCACATTAGTTGGCACCTTGATCACTTTCTCTGGCGTTTTCACCGTCAAATCGATCACCTCAACTCCATTCTGATCGTCATGTTGAGGTTTCCGATGAGCTTGATAGTGAGCAAGTGGTGGACCTTGTCCTTCAGAAGGAGGCGTTGATGGTTCTGTAGACTTCTTTACGTACGAAAATTTTGGTGGCTGTTCTACAGCAGTGGTTTGAGCCTTAAAAGGTGAAGTGTTGATGCGAATGGGTTGAAGAGAAGGAAGCGGAGGATATTTAGGTAAACCTTGAGAAGTTGGCTTCCGAGGAATTTGAAGGCGTCCTTTGTTAGAGCCCTTTAAAATAGCATCGCTAGCAACTTCAAACCCTTTGCTAAGGGCTGAGCTCGACCCAATTGGAGCCTACGAATGTCATATTATATTGAACGTTACTGTATCTGAATGGCTTAAAAATTAGCAGTCATATGGCTGGCTATTCCGGCTATCGATGCTGATGCAATAAATGTATTGAAACTTACACTTGGTTTTGCTGTATTAGCAGCATTAATAAGATCAGGGTTGGATATAGCATGCTTCATAGACGAATGCGCGATTGGTGGCGCACCCAAAGCTTGATTGGGTACTGAATGACCCTTAAGACCTGCAAAAGGATTCAATTGTGGATGCTGGGCATCTATTTTCATTGTTGGATACATGGTCCTGGAACTAGAGGCAGTGAACAACGTTTTTAACGATGATGCGTGTGCCGTAGGATCGAAAAACGGATTGACTTGGAATGCGGCTGCCATAATATTATAAGTGTCTGGATCTTGAGCCACTGGCATGGCAACTCCTTGTGACGACTGTCGAATATTTCTTCTACCACGTTTTCGCGGAATCGGACCTTCACCACCTCTTAGTTGATCATCATTAGAATTTTGAGATGTAAGAGAGCCTTTACTTCCAGCGGATTTTGCATGTGCTTTCAGAGTCATTGCTTGAAAATTGAAGAATCTCAATGCTTGCTCTACGGTCACGTTTTCATCAGAAACCCCCTAAACCAATGATAATCAACCCATTCAAATATAATCAAATCCTGCATATTTCCCCACAAACAAAATATCCACAATAGGTTACTTTTAGCTCACCGTTTCGTTCAACCATGACTTGTAAATATCATGGAGTGTGCTCATTAACGGATTTATGCGAGAATTGTGCTTCTGTAACTTCGTATAGGTCTCAAAGACTTCCAACCCCAAGTCGTTAAAGTTAACATTGGGTTCTTGCTGCTTCTTCTTCGCGGACGCAACACAAAAGTTCAATGCCTGTTGACAAAACTGCTCTCTGTCAGGATTGGAGAGATACTTCTTTTCATTATCAGGTACTTTCGCAAGCTGTAAAACGATGTCGGCCAATAACTGGTGGTCATTCAACTGTGAGAGGACGTCCAATAGAAGATGCATTGCTTTGTTCATATGATACGAAAAACTACCAGGCCTTTCAATATCATCGATGGGATTTCGCCAAATTCCCTGTGAATAATTTTAATATTTATTATTAAATTGTCAGATATTAAACTAGTATTATATATATTAAACCTCCATTGCGATTTTAAATAGGCGCAAACTTACATTGAATAAATTAGTTGCCTTCCTTTCACCGAATAGACCAGAAATTTTCCTCTGGCTAAGGTTGGGACTTCCCATGAGATATTCTTTAGCGCGTTTCCAATCCTTGAGGAACACTACGTAAGTATATGTCAGGCGAAAATAAGACTTGAAATG
>JAQFZW010004318.1:0-10528 GCA_034687055.1 Heteromurus nitidus | reverse complement strand
CAACATCGAAGAACTCGAGAATGGTCATCCGCACCACAGAAGAAGCGAGGAAAGTGGCTCTTGGAACTGGACCAATTCTCGAAGCTGCTGCGCTTGAGCGAGGCATCAAACTTGACAACCAAATCCGAGATTCCTTTGTTTTCAAATTTTCTCAACAATTGGGCAAGACATTCGTTCGGAAAGTGCACGATTTGATAACATTCTCGAACGGAGAAGAACGGAAGGGTTGCTCCAATGAGGTGTACTCTCTTCACGTTGAGAATGAGTGGCCTTTGGAAAAGGCTCTGGGGAAAGTGATGGATGACGCTAATATCACATGTACGAGATTTGTGGAAATCTCTGCTCTCCTTCTCCGGTTGCACGAGGGCAATGAGCGAGTTGCTGAATATGTCCAGTCGACAAAAGAAATGATCTGCGCTTACATTCAATGGCTTGGCTATACAAGTCGCTTTCATCCTAATTTGGTCTTTGATTGTTGTATTGAATAATGTTCGAGAGTGTGAAACCGGAGAACTCATGATAATAAAATCGTCAAAAAACCAATTGATTTCTTTTGCACTGCTTAATAAAAAACCATGAATCTTCGAATGAATCTGGATGAGCCAATAAATAAATAAGATCAGCAACCTTTTATTATTTAATCTTTACTACACGTCATAAAATTTTACTTTGATTAAATTAAATCCATCCTTGAGTCTTGGCAAATATGATATCCTTCCTGAGGTATGCTTCTGTTGTTTCTAAATCCTCGTACAACTCTGGTAGGAGAGTTGCCACCTTCGTTCGTAACTTGCGTTGTTTCCAATCGGGCATGATATTTTCAGTCCATTTCGTCACCATCCCATGCATAACCGAATCAATCATGCATACTTCTTTATACGAAACAGACACAGGATCCGATGATGTTGTCTCAACGTCTTCAACAAACTTGGTGAACTCTTCCAACCCAACGGTTTTCACTTTGTGACCAAACTCCTCCGCCAAATTGGAAAAATCCTCTTCGTCGTAATGCATTTCTGGCAGCACATCGAACACATCCGAATTCGGTGTTCTCTCGTCGAAGAAGGCGGCTAGCGAGATTCTCGCACAAATGTCCACCGGAAGCATAAACAATCCCAGTGGAAAAGGAGCTAAGATGCCATTCTTCATTGCAAACAGATATCTCAACTTTAGGTGGTTTAAACCCAGATGAAATCTACCAGATTTCGAATCGCCAAGAAGATGTGGAAATCTAAACACCCTGCAAGCCACTCCCCTCTCCGAGGCCTGCTTCAGAACAATCTCCCCCACAAACTTGGAGACGGGATAAGCCCTCGTTGAAAGCTCATTGTAGTCACTAACATCCGGCCAGGCTTCAGGACTGATACCATCTTCATTGAACTTGGATTCCATAAAAATGTTTGACGAATGGAAAATATACTTCAACTTTCTCTCTCCAGCGAAGGCAATAATATTCTTGACACCTTCCACGTTCACCGCTCGCGCATCCAAGTTCTCCGACTCTGTTTTTCTGTAATAGTCCAAGTGCCGGTATACAACGGCACAGTTGAATACTGCGTCCACCTCAGACACTAATCTTGTCCAGGTCTCCTCCTCCAGGCCTAATTTCTCCTTGGATATATCACCGAAGACGCATTCCACCTTGATCATGTCAATCTCCTGGAGAAGTTCTTTTGAATCAAGGACTTGACGAAGTCTTTCCTCCGAACTAAATTTACCCCTTTCAGTCAACAAGCATACGACTTTTACAATTTGAGGAAGACTCACAAGTTCCCGAAGTACGTAAGATCCTAAATTACCAGTGCCTCCCGCTAACAAAACAGTACGGACGTCCTTTAGCTCAACTTGACAACCGTCCGTAATTTCTGGAATGTGTTCGGGTAGCTGGGAATCTTCTCTGATAAGTTTCTGAATTTCGTCGAAGGTGGGCTCTTCAAAATGGCTACCGCCGCCGCCGCCGCCAGAGTGTTGCTGGATTAAAGTAACAATTTTTGTCGCGATTAAAAGTATAGTTTTGCTATCCTGCAAGTGACCACCTTGGAGTTTCACCCGATCCCCAAGAATGCACTGCAACTCGTTCTTCATCTCAATCATGGACAAGGAGTCCACTCCAAGTTTCTGTATGTCCACGTTCTCATCCAGGACTTCCGTCTCATCAAACTTGAGCAACCGCCGTAATAAATTCTTCACCAACGTCACCACAAATTGAACCCTCTCTTCATCGCTGGACTGAGCTTCATAACTTTCCCAAAAGTCGCTAGACTTGATTTGATTCTTGGAGGAGGCTGTGGCTCCCGAAGACTTCCAAAGATTCTCGTCCACGTACGCCGCCAAGTTGGGGTAAAGGATTTTCGCAGGAAGGGCAAAGTCCAAGTTTGCCGCACACAGTTGAGTCAGCTGATTTCGGAGAGTGTACTCCAGCGCTGCAATCCCGTGTGAGCTGGAGAAGGGCTTCATTCCAGACAAATCCATCATTCTCGCAATCCCAATTTCCGCCCATTGCCCCCAATTAATAGTTGTCGCAGGGAGACCGAGAGAATGTCGGTGATGGCAAATGGCATCTTTGTATTTATTCCCTGCGGCGTAATTGCACTGGCCTGGAGTTCCGAGCAGAGCGGATATTGAGGAGAACACAACAAAATATTCCAGATTCAACAAGTGTTTCGTCAACTGATGCAAGTTCCAGGTGCCGCAAACCTTCGACGAAAATGTCGATTCGAAGGCGGGCCAAGTTTGATTTTGCAAAAGTCCATCGGATATGGTGCCAGCACAGTGGAAGATGCCTCCCAGTGGAGGGAATCCTAATTGTGGAAGGGAATTAATCAATTGGGAACATTTGTCGTAATCTGCAACATCTAACGAAATGGCCACAACGTGACTTCCACTCTCTTTATTCATTGACTTGATCTCCTCTAATTTGGAGGGGGATGGAGGACTCCGTCCACAAAGCAAAATGTGCATCGCCCCATTTTCCAGCATCCATTTCGAAACGGCAAAGCCAATACCTCCGAGTCCTCCAGTGATAATATAAGTCCCTATATTGGTAAAGAGTGGATTGTACACCTCCAAATTTCCTCCATCCTTCATTTTCAGTTCAGGCATTGTCACGACCACTTTTCCGATGTGCTTCGCCCTTTGAAGGTATGTCAGTGCGTCTCGAATTTGCAATCCTGAATATCTCACGAATGGAATCGGGCTGAGCACTCCATTTTCCGCAAGTAGTTTCCCAACCTCACTTATCAATTCAGTCATTCTCTCAACTTTCATCGAATACAAGTCGATTGTGTGGTACTCGACGTCAGGTCGAAGATCACGAGCTTCTTCTGGTGTCCAAACAGACAGCTTTCCAATTTCCACAAATCTCGCTCCAACGCCAACCGCACAGCATTTCAATGTCGCTTCCTTAAAGCCTGGACCAGTCAATGAGTTCAGAACGACGTCGACCCCGCGACCTTCAGTAATTGCAAGAATTTTGTCAGCATATTCAGTGCTTCTAGAATTGAAGACGTGTATGATTTTCAAAACTTTTCTGAGGTAGTTTCGCTTTCGAGGACTTCCAGCGGTGCAAATGATTTCTTTGACTTTTAGATGTCGGCAGAGCTGAATGGCACTTATGCCCACCCCACCCGAAGCAGCGTGGATTAGCACAACGTCAGCTGATTTCACCTGAGCAATCCCCACGAGGGAATGGTAAGTGGTCATGTGGACAACTGGGAGTGTTGCAGCCTCACAAAAGGACAACTTTTCGGACATTCTGAAAGCAAAATCTTGATGAATCTTGACATGGGTTGGAAGAGGACCACCCCTGGAATCGATGGTAAACACAAGATCACCAGCGTTCCACTTCGTCACCTCACTTCCAACCTGAGTGACCACTCCAGCGACGTCATACCCAACTTTATTCACTTTCTCAAAGTATTCCACTGGTTTGAGGACGACGAGAACATCGCGAAAGTTGAGGGCTGCGGCCTTCACTTGAATTTCCATTTCCAACTCTCCTAATACCCCAAATGGCTCCAGCGGAACGTACTGCAAATCGGAAATCAGCTTCGTGGCTGGCAGCTGGAGCTGGAATCGGTCACGTCCTGGAGGAAGAGTTAAATCACCCATTTCACTTCTTCGAAACTGCTGGAATCTTGGAATGTAGCGGGTTCCATCTCGGAAGGCAACTTGAGTCTCATTTCCTACATTCCATAATTCATGGAAGACTTGATCAACATCTCTTTCTGAAGACGAAATATCGACACATCTGAAGAGCCACCCACTCCCTCCAAGTTCATTTGCCACCGACTGAGTGAATCCCCAGAGGGTACTTGATTCATACTGACAACTGGAAAATTCTGATTTCGATTGGAGGAAGGCTGCCCCACTTGTGATGGCGAATATTTTACAAGAATTCTCGAAATGGGATGTGACGTGCTTCACAAGCTCAAAATATGGCTTCAGCAGCTTCTCCTGAGAAGTTGTATTGTCTTCATCTTCTTCTCGCATCAAGCAATAAATTATCCCTTCAATCTCCCCCTTAAATCTCCCATCAACTCCAGTCAGTATTTCACCCAAATTATCGTCTGGAAGAAATTCCAAAACTGTTCGACGTGCATATTCTAGTTTACTCTTCAAACGCGAAGGAATAGACGAGTTTGCACTTTCTTCGGGACTGACAATGATCCAACATGGAGGATTAGTGACTTCTTTTCCTTTGAGATGACATATTTCCTCCCGTCGATGACATGCGAAAAGAATTTGATCCACTGTCGTAAAAGTTGCTACTAGATCAAATCCAGAGTCCTGGAAAATACAATTGTCTGCGTCTTCAGTATTTAAACTCCTCCAATCTAGAAGCCCATTTCTTCTAAGGATGGTTGCTAGAATTTGGAGGTTATTTTCTTGAAATTCTGGTCTTGAATCCAGAGCCACCGCGTAATCGTAGTATTCTGGAAGATAACCCTGGCTCAGTGGATCCTTAGCGAGATCGAATGTTTTAAATTGTATGTGTGGCGAGTACTTCTCATATTTGTTCTCATTCTCTGAAGAAACGTTGATAATTGTGTATTCGTAGTTGATGGAGAGTGTCTCAAGTGCCTCCAAAAGATCACTTGAGAAATCACCATTGCCCAAGTCAATCACTCTGAAAATCGATGAGTTCTTATCCTGCTTCTGCAAACCAAGTTGCCCAAGTCGCTGGAGAAAGTACTCTTGGAGGGTATTAGCATTTTCCAAACAATTTCCCAAAATACTCTTCGATTTTCTGTAAACATCGTCCAGATCGATTTGGTCAACTTGTAGCGAGCTACTTTTTGTAGGGCGCCACACTTCCTCCCACAACTCCGGCATTGTTTCCTGCTGTCTATCCAGCAAAGCCTCGACGGACTTCACCGTCGTCGGGTAGAGTTCCACGGAAGACATTTCCGCAAAAACAATGTCATCGTCGTCAATTAAATACGCAGTACAACTGGAAACATCATCTGGAGCATTGTTTCCAACTTTATCTTGATCTTCTTCAACGAAAATGTAAACAGAATCATCCTCTTTCAACTTCCTTCCAGACCAAACAAATTTCCCAACCTTGACCGGCAAATAAATCCTATTTTTCGCTGATTGTGTCTCGTTGTACAGCTTCAGAAGGGCAATGGCTTGAATCATGGCGTCTAGAATGACGGGATGCATAAGATACTGTCGCAGATTCTTTAGTGGCGTCACTTTGGCCAGCAACCTGTTTCCTTCATCGACCCCTTTCCAAAATCTTGGAATACTTCTGAAGATCGAGTTGGGTGTTGTGAAAAGGTCATAAAACTTTGTGTCAGGGGCTATTCCATCCTTTTCCAAGTTTTGTCTAAGGCTGGAAAGAATTTCCTTGTCGCAAAAATTGTTATCTTTAGTTCGATTCTGTTGGTGACTACTCTGCGGACTCACAATTCCATTCGAATGAAGCTGCCAGGAACCAGGCCCGCTGCCAATGGTTGCCTCCATTTGGTGGAATATTTTAACTTCCAATTCCATTGAAGTGTCCTTCAAATTAACAACACTTTGAAGATGACATTTCCCCTTACTTTCCAGTCCGAGAATAGCTGAGATCTCCAAGTTGTCTACTTGAATTGGCCTGTGGACGAGAGATTGAATCCCTTCTGACGAGCTTCCTGTTTCAATCGCGGCCAGCCCGGCAGCAAGCATCATTTCAAGATAAGCCGCACCCGGAAACACGACATATTTCCCAAGACAGTGGCCCTTCAAATACTCCATCGACGTGGAGGAAATGTCCAGCCCGTATTCATACAACTTTGTCGGAGAAGCATTTGGGAGTATGCTGCCCAGCAAAGGATGAATCCGAGGAGATGTGAGTTTTTTCAAAACTGGCCAATATTGTTTCCTGTTGAAAGGATAATTTGGGAGGGCAACCCTCCTTCTCTTACAAAAACTGTCCAGACCTTTCCAACGAATTGAAATGCTGGACTCAAGGTAGACTTTTGCAATTGTGTTTAAGAACGTTGTCCAGTCACCTTCCCTCTTGCTAAGGGATGGGTAGCATCTTATTCTCGTTCCAGCAAGGCAATTTGATAAAATGAACGCGGACAGAACGGGATGTGGTCCAATTTCAATGAAAAGATTGCAGCCAAGCTGGAACGCGGTGTCACTTGCTTCGACGAAGTTTACGGGTTCCCTGGTGTGCTTTACCCAATACTCTGGACAAATCTGATTAGAGCTTAGAGTTAAAAGCTCACCAGTCATTCCAGAAATGTAGCCAATTTCAGAGTTTGAACTTGTTTTGATAGATTCGGCCACTTTTCTGTACTTGTCCAGGATACTGTCCATGTGTTTTGAATGGAAGGCGTGAGTACTTGCAAGAACCATGCATTTTACACCTTTTCCAGATAAATGCTCTGCAAATTCGAGAATAGCTTCAGAGGATCCTGCAACAACAGTTTGCTCTTCGCAGTTAAATGCAGCGAAATCGAGGTTCTTGTCTGGATCATTTCCACTTCCGCCAAACAACTCATCCAATTCAGTCTTAATCGTCGACTGAGAACCACGCACAACAAGCATTTTTCCTTGAGGCAGTTTGTCAATAAGGAGACTCCTCTCCGCAACGAGCTTGAGAGCATCTTCAACACTTAAAATGCCGGCGCACACGGCAGCAGCAAATTCTCCCAAGCTGTGACCCAAAACGAAGTCTGGCTTGACACCCAAACACGCCCACACTTTGAGGAGGGCGTATTCCACACAAAATATGGAAGTTTGACTGAAAATCGTTTTGTTAATTTCATTCTTTGAGTCATCATCGCCCTCCTCCCACAAAATTTTCTTCAGATTAACGCCATAATTTCTCTCCAGAATTCCCAAACAACGGTCAAAGTGTATCCTGAACACTGGACAAGTTTCGTACATCTCCCGAGCCATTCCGGGATATTGCGACCCTTGTCCAGTGAAGAGGAAGCAGATTTTAGGTGATGCATCTTGAGAAGAACTCTCTGACTTCAAATACTTTTTATTTTCGATCATTTCAGCAGCTTCGGTTTTCCCCTTGGCTATGATGATGGCGGCATGTGGCATATCTTCTCTTGTTGTGTTCGCCGAGAAAGCAATCTCACTAAAACAATCATTTCTTGATTTATCATTTAGCAAGATTTTGTATTCCTCCATAAGTTTGTCAAGGGCTTCCTCCGTCTTCCCACATATTTTCATGATAAACTGACTCCTGTCCAGCTCTCTTTCAGTCCAATATCCATCACCCCCTCCAGACAAATCCTCCGGTGCTTCCTCAATAATAACATGAGCATCCGTTCCAGTAATTCCAAACGAGCTCACCCCAGCCAACCTCGTTTTTCCTGGAACCCTCTTCCAGTCAACAGGCTCCACAGGGATCTCCGCAGGGACTTTGTCAAGATTTACTGCAGGATTTAAGCTTGTAAAATTCTTATGCGCTGGAATGACTTCCTCCTCCATTGCCAGCACCACCTTCATAATCCCCGTAATTCCAGAACAAGCTTCAGTGTGGCCCACGTTCGTCTTCACGGAGCCAACGAGCAGCTTCCCCTCTCTCTTCGGAGAATGATAAGCTCTCGCAATCCCTTCCATTTCCAGAGGATCTCCAATAATCGTTCCAGTCCCGTGGCATTCCACATAAGAAACAGCCTCTGGCTTCACGTCCCCGTCTGAGAGCGCTTGCGACATGGCTAGCGCTTCGCAATGTGACGTTGGCGTTCCTAAAGACTTGCTGAGTCCTTCCTGTGTCACAGCCGAGCCTCGAATTAGTCCCCAAATTTTGTCTCCGTCTCGAACTGCGTCTGAAAGCCTCTTGAGGAGGAGGACCCCGCATCCTTCAGAGCGACAAAAACCGTCAGCATTCTCATCAAAAGTTTTACATCGACCGTCTTCGGAGAGAAGAGGGATCAACTTGTGATCGAATGGGGTGGAGAGAATGTTAACGCCACAGGCTACAGCCATGTTGCATTCATTCTGGAGTAGACTTTTGCAGGCGAGGTGGACCGCTACCATTGAAGACGAACATCCAGATTCCTACAAAAAATAATTTTTTTAAATCCAATTTTTTTGAAAATTTTGAAACTATTATGCTTATGATATGTGACCTACTGTGGCAATACTAGGACCAGTCCACTCCAACAACATCGAAATTCTCCCGACCGCCGCACCAATCAGATTCCCCAGCGCAGTTCTGTAAAAATCAGGTTTCTCCGAATTTCTGACGATATCCCGAAAGTCATCAATCCACTTTCCAAGGAAGACGCCGCCATTTGTGCGTCGGTGCTCAGACGGATTTATACCTGCATTCTCCAGACATTCCCACACAAGTTCGAGCAAGAGTCGATGCTGAGGATCCATCACTTCCGCGTCCTTCGGACTCAGTTCAAAGAAGCCACAGTCAAACTTGTCAACGGGGACGGAGAGGAAGCCGGCATTGGTGTGTCTGTATTCAGGGTCGTATTCGAGGCATTGCTCACGTTGCCATCGGAAGGATGGAGGTTTCCCTACGGAGTCCTCACCGAACATCAAGAGATTCCAGAAAGAGTCGAGATTGTTCGCTCCAGGATATCGACAGCTCATCCCTACGATGGCGATTGGTTCCCTGTTGAATGAAGGGAATCTGCAGGGTTGTAAGCTACCAGCACCAGACAAGATTAGTGGCTTCACATCGATATTGAAGACTTCCATCCAGTAATTGAAAGCAAACTTGAAAATCCCATTGAAAGCCTGCTCTTCTGTTGTTGGGTTTTTCATAAAATATGCTGCAGCAAGATCGCTGGAATGTTTTGTTCTAAAATCAAAAAATAGTTGAGACTCTAATTTCAAGGTCACTTTTCAAGAGTAGTTTTTGGCAAAGCAAACTCGCAACAATATTTCAAATTTACCCAAACAAAGTAATACTTCCATTTGAAGAAACCTCATCGAGCATGCACTGCCTTCCAGTGATTTCCAGTTGTTGAGCGGTTCCAGGTAGTGACAAGGACTGATTCAGATCTGTAAAATGGCAACTTCCGTGTTTTAGTTTCATTTAAAATGGCACAAGCGACAATTAATTGGGTTGTTGGCTTACTCATACGTGAGTTGTTTTCCAGGAATTTCATTGCCAGCTGGAATGAGTTCCAGCTTGGAGAAAATCGGAAAGAGGGTGGCAAGGTTAATGAGCTCGTCTTTGGCATATCTTTCGCACGATCAGTGAAACAAAACAACTTGTCTATATTTCGAAGTGCCTTAGAATAAAAAAAAGATGGACAAATATATTGAATTGAACTCGCCGTAATTTAAAAAAGAATTTGTTGAGAACACAAACCAAGAAATTGGACTCCAGGAATATACATTCTTGAAATATCTCAGGCAAAAGGAATGCAGACAGTTTGGCAAACTCCTCCACCTGAAGATGCCCAACATTCCGGTCTTCTTCCAAAGGAAACACATAGTCGAACGTGTGTCTTAACAAGTCCCTACGAGATTTAAGGTAAGCCTCTTATGAAACATTCAGTACCTTAAATGCTTTGAAAGTTAATTTTATTTCACGTTTATTAAATTACCTTGACTTAATTGCCAAGTTTGTCGTTGTAATAACAGCAATTTTTCTGGGAGTGAATGTTCTTTTCAAGGACCGACATAGGACCAACGCTGGAAGCACTTGATCCTCCCTAACCACCGCCGTGACCCATAATTGCTTTGTCATTGTGATTTTGCTACTTTGTCTCACCGAACCCCAAATATTATTTTGCAACAATCCGCAAGGTTCTTTGATAAACATTCGCCTACACTACAAGCTTTTGTGCATCTGAAGTATAGATTAAGTTTTCAAGCGTGGATTGGATTTTCCAGCTTTTATATAGCAATTTTGATAGGAAGAGGAGTTTCTGCTTAAAAACTACTTGGATATCTATTACACACCTTTTTAATACCTGTCCTACGTAGAACAAAGAAGTGTTTACCGATAATCGTAAGTAATTGCGTATTCAAAATATTACACAAAACCGGCTTGACGCGTGACCCACAGGAAATTTTTGCGAGAGAAAAAGATTGTTGGTGTTTATCC
>JAQFZW010004317.1:0-10532 GCA_034687055.1 Heteromurus nitidus | reverse complement strand
TTTGCTGTACTACTTTGTACTACTTTCTGAAATGAAATGTACTGTTTTGGGAGCAAATATTTATCGCCACCTAACACGGAAAGAAAGAAAGAATTGTATATTCGTACGTACATGCCCTTTCCATATGAAAAAGTTGATTGCAGGAAATCACGAGTTCAGGTGAGCTTAAAATGACACAGTAAACACTCCATTCGAGAAACGAGGCAGTCCCGAGATACGCAAAAATCATCACATTTAGTGCATTCACGTTGGCGGTAGGGCGAAAGAGTTGGCGAAGTGTTAGAAAGGCACAAGAGCCAAATCCAAAAGCAAAGGTGACAACAATTTCGGAGAAAAGGAAGGGGAAATACTTTATTTGGAATGGGGCATCGAGACTCATTGAAATTCTGCCCGAGTCGGCTTTTACGTTACCAGGAAATGGGTATAACCAGCCGAAAATGACGTTGTGAAGTTGTAAACTTTTAATGAGTAATGGGGTCGCCATTGTATTTCCCAATGGTTCTTCTCCAATGTCCAAGATGGCCGCCATTTTTAGAAGTTTTTAAGTCAACCGTGGGATCAACCACGTAGCTCGAACAGAACTCGATTGGGAAAATCAAGGTAACGCAGTGGATAGCAGGTCAAACCAAGCTTATATAAATTATTATTTCGAAACGTGGTTGAGTAGCAGTAAGTTGAAGTTTGCGACTTGACTGTTCTACATTATTGTAACTACCTCGAACATTTATTAAATACGTCGAGCTAAGTGGGAGTGATTTATATTTTAATGTCAATTCTATAGTAAATATCTGAAAAGGGTACGACAGAAAGAAAATGTCTGAAACAGAAAACATGGTTTCGCCTTTTTGGAGGCGTTGGTTTGAAGTAATAAAGCTAGAAAACATAATATGTATTCAGGTACAGTCTTGACTACTCCACAGGTTCAGTTCAGGTACAGACAGGGGGACTCACCCAGTCTACAGTGGTGGTGACGAATATTCCAGGAGAAGATAATCGGCAACCATTAACCGAATAACATTGATTTAATATATCTACCTTATACAATTCACCACAAATTTATGTTTTACAATATAAATATCGTGGACTTAGGTAATCCTCTCAGAGAACAATATCAATATAGCAACCTTGGATCATTTTCTACCATTTTAAAAACAAGCAAGAACCAAAATTGAATAGCTGTCCTATATACGAAGCTACCAGGAATCGAAACATTGCCGTCAACAGTGGACAAGACAATATTTTCGAGATTTAGGTTGTCAATAAAGTAGCAGAATATATCACATGAATTACGAAGCCCGAAAAGTGTCATAATTGTTAAATGTGCACAAAGAAGGTTTTTATTTTTCTCAAAGGCGTCACACATTTTCTATTATTTCTAAGCAAAATGAAAGGATTTGTGTATTTTCTTATGCCCATGACTATATGTTAGTAATATTCACTTTGTTCAATAAACAAATAAACTGATTGAAGAATTGACTGATCGCCCATTAAATTTTTAATTTCCAGCAAGCTCAAGTCACTATACACACCGGAATACTAACAAAAGGTTACGACTGATTTTAAGTTAGAGAAAAGTTAGTCAACCTTTCTCAGCACTTCGCCATCCAATAAATACTTTTACATTTGTCTATATTTATCATAATTTAGGGAACACACCGTTGTCTATGTCAATGTACTTCATGATTTTGTAATTATAATCCAATGTATTCTTCAAGATTTGGTGATGGTTGGGGAATTTGTTTTGTATATTTATGTAAATGGTGTTTTGTTATTGACTTTATGAAGTTACTTTTATTGAGTTTAGAAAACCTCCATTCTTTTCGCATTGAGTTACTTATGCACAAGCCAGCGTTATGTTATTGACTTTAATAACAAAAGGTTTGATGGAGGTAAGTTTATATTTAACTATTAATCGATAATTGAAAGCTACATACAAGATTTCGGTGCAAATATTTAAATGATCGGGCTAGTTTTTGTGCACTGCTCCAATTGCTTTCCTTGAAGGCAATATATGTGTATATATATATCAGTTATTCAAACACCAAAGCAGATTCGGCACAATATATTATACGTATTTTCCAGCTTCGATTAAGCAATATCTTTCAACATGTAAAATGTAAATTGTTTTTAGAATAAACCAATCGATGTAGAAGAACCACAGTTTCCACATACTCGCTTCCCAGAAGGATATCGCAAAGGTGTTTAATTGAGTTGGCTGATTGTGCGCGACTTGAATTAAATTAAATATTGCTCATTAATATAGAATAAGCTTACGCGTCTCCCTTTTATCTTCATCAGCAGAAAGCAATCTACTTGTCTTGTACTTGGATATAAGATCTGATAATCACTCATCGTCTGCTTCTACTTTCGCGAGTATCTCATATTTCAAGATACCTGGGACATTCGTTAAACTGAAGACAGTAGCTAGCTCAACATTGCTTCCAAATGTTCTCCAGCAACGTAAACCTCCTCTCCAAAATGTGTCACCTGGCTAATTGCCTTGGAAGTGTCCCATTTGAGTGGGACAAGGTGAGAAATGTGTTGGCCCCAATGCCACGACAAAGAAAGTCTAGGCATTTCAAACTCATTCTGCATGGCGTTGCAGCCTCTCTTATTGTCGCTCAAGTTGTCTTCACTTGGAGCACCTCCTTGGCAACACTGGACAAAATCCAACATGTGCTTCTTCTCTACATTGTCATTTTTATCCACGTACAAACTCAAGTGAGCAGACTGCACTCTTCAACTATTGTCTTCTTTGTGAACTCCATTCTCATATTTTCAACGCAATACAAGTCGTTTGCTCGCTCACGGCAAAGAAAATTGATAGAAAATGTAAACTCGCTTGTAGCCGTCCTTATCTTCATTAGCGCGAAAGTGCTTCCGATTCTCGCAGTTTTTGGATTGCATTGGGAAAATCCATGCAAACCAACTTTAGCTGGATACTGGTTGCTAAATAATTGTTCGAAAATTTCACCAGATACCAAGGTCGGGATATTTGCAAATGTCTATAATGTTCTCGTAAAGTTATTTGTCTGGGTTCTCAATTGGTGGGCGATCGCTTTTGGGGCAAGCGCGGCCGCTTTCAACCTCGCTGGACTGATGATCCTGACAACGTCAAATTTGACACATTTTCTTTGCGTGTAAGTAAAATATGATTTGAAACATAATGTCTGTCTTGTTTTTGAGGTATGAAGAATGGCAACCAGAATATTCAAACATTTGTAAATTTTTCATCCTTTAGCTTTTGGGGAATCTGCGCTGAGAGAATTTATCGTATTTCAAGCACCATCAGAATATTTAGGACCATTCAGTTGTTATCTGGACTGAGGAATGAGATCCAAGGAGGAGTCATGCTCACTAGTTTAATTCAAGGATGTATCCTAGCGCAGTGCATAAGTATGACGTGTGTACTTAATGTCCCCTGGACAAGAGAAAACCTCTTCCCAATGATGTTCTTCTCGTTAATGAGCATTGATGCAATTTTAATGCTGCTCGTCTTGCTGGGCGGACTAGTTCTCGTCCACACCGAGTCCAGGAATGTGCTACAAAACAAGAAAAGCTTTCAGATTATCAGGCAAGACTTGAGTAGGAAGGATGTCAAATTATTGAACAAGTTCTGGAAATCGTGTTCAATCGTCAAGGTGAAATTTGGCACCACAAATTTTCTTGAGGAGTTGACACCGCTCACATGTGTCGATGTTGCCAATTGCTGTACGGTTCAGCTGCTGCTCGTTGTCAATAATTCTGGCTGAGCTGAGTTAAGGACACATTTATTTGCTAATAAAATAGATACAAGTCAGCAATTTTAAAACAAATGTTGTTTTTAAGTTAATTGGTGGATTCAAACATTAGTCTTTCAATTTTCATAATGTTTGTACGAAGAAGTATGTTCACCAGAAAAGCAGGTGCTGAATAAATACACATATCCCATGGTACCTGAAATTCGTCCCTCTTTATACAGCCTGAACATATATTTGAATGATTTGAATGTCACATAATATTGACAATTGAACTCAACTAAATATTGTCTATTCATGTTTATTCGCTAGTATCTGTTACATCTGCAGAAAGCAATCAATTCTGCCCATCTCTTGTAGACTGAAAATTTACATATAAATAATACATCAGATATTTCCTGTTTGTAAATTGAAGTAGAAGATTTAGGATGGATCTGCGGAGTATGGTCACTAAATGTCAAATGTTGAAGGTTATATAAATATTTCTAGTGTCAGCGTCATACTTCTCAAAGCTTCTCGAAGCAGCTTTATAATCATTCGGTTAACAGACTCGGCTGGAAGAACGGATGTATTAATTTTGCTAAGTAGTACACGAGAAAATCATTATCACAAATATTCCCCTAAAGTAGTGGTGGAACCATTGGGTAATTTGGATTTTTTAATTAATATTAATCTCATACTTACCTGCCACCGTTGAAATTGAATTGACTTGAGGAGCCTGCTCAACATTGACACAAAATGTTGTCCCAAAATATCTCCATCGTCTCAAAAATTTGCAACCACGCCAACGTTCTGGAAAGCGTGTTATTTGAATGGGATTCCGCGAGAAACATGTTTGTTACTATTCCAGCGTCGAGGAAGTCGCCACATTTAAAGCGAATTCTTCATGGATTTATAGCCTCTTTCATCCTCGCTCAGGTTATCTTCACTTGGAGGAGCAGCTCGTTGGGAACCCTAGACAAAATTCAGAATGTGCTCCTTCTCGGTATTATAATTTTCCTCCATGTACAGGTCCAAGCGAGCCGAGTTCACTCCTCCACCATTGTCTTCTTTATGAATTCCATTGTCCAATTTCCCACTCGCTACAAGTCGTTTGCACGCGCAAGAAAGAGAAAGTTGATAGAAAAGTTGAACTTGTGTTTAGCCTTAATAGCCTACGCGACCATGTACATGCTTCCTATTCTCGCCGTTTTCGGTTTGAACTTGGGAAATCCGTGCAGAGCATCTCTTGCTGGATACGGGCTGCTAACAAATTGTTCTTCTTTGAAATGTGAAAATTCGGTTGATATTTTGTATGATATTTTCACCAAGCTCATCGTCTGGGGATTCAATTGGTGGCTGTTTGCATTTGCATGCAGTGCGGGCTCTGTTAATGTTGCTGGACTGATGATTCTAACAACGTCAAGTTTGACACATTTTCTATGCATGTAAGTTCAAATTTTCTTTTGAATATGTAAATAGAGATATGGTAATTATGGTATTCCCATTCTCTGTCTTCTTTTTCAGCTTTTGCAGCACGTATCACGCAACAAATTATCCAATTTCGAGGACAATCCGAATATACAGGAGCATCCAGTTGCTATGTTCGTTGCGGAACGAGATACAAGGAGGAAGCATGCTCACGAGCATAACTGTTGCATCAATTCCAGCACTCTGCATAAGCATGACGTGTGCACTCGCTGTGATTTGGACAAAGGAAAACTTTATACCGATGATGTTTTTCACACTAATTAGCGTCGATGCGATCTTCGTGCTTCTTGTTTTGCTGGGTGGACTAGTTCTCGTCCACACCGAGTCCACGAATATTTTGCAAAAGATGAAAAGCCTCCGTGCCTTCAAGCAAGACTTGAGGCGGAAGGATGCGAAATTCTTGGATAAGTTCTGGGAATCTTGTCCAACCATCAAGGTGAAATTTGGTGCCTCTAATTTCCTCGAGGAGTCGACCCCTTTAAAGTGTGTGGACGCTGCAATAACCGGCACTGTTCAGCTCCTGCTCGTTATCAACAATTCAGGTTGAACTAAAGGTACAATTACTTTATGCATTTTTATCATCACTCTTGTAGTGTTGTCTCAACATTTCTTAGTGAAAGAGGGTAGTTTTTGTAATCCTAATATCATAAATATTTAACTAATGTATAGTAAAGGAAATTAAGAAATTAAGAAATACGAGGCATAATTTTCTCCGTTGTGCGCACATTCACCCACCCATCACTCAATTTTCACAAATTTGCTTTGGCTCGATAGACGAGAATAAATGTGTGTCGTGCTCCTCACAACTTTACCTAACAAGTGTCTTCGTTTTTGAAGAATGTGAAAGCGTAATCTGGATTACATTCGTCTGTATCAAGATCAAAATTGAGAGTTTGTAATAAAGCATTAGTAGTAGTTTTTTAATGCCTGTCTTTGCCTTTTTTACACTTGAATTATATTTCTGTTTGCAGCAAGGATTCCATCAGATTTCCAAATTCAGCTTTTACGTTATTGACTCGGCAAACGTGTGAAATAAAGTTGAGGAGAAAGTAATGGATGAGAAGTTTCCGTTAAAAATGACACTTTTGTCCGAACTTTAACCAGAAAATTGGTTCAAAACAGAATTTCGATCTCATTGCGATAAATATTGGATTAACATCTCATATTTCAACCGGCAGGTTATGCACACGAGTACACTCTTTTGGAAACAAGGCAATTGCAAAGCCTTCCTCACGCGAAAATCGGTGAGTTAAGCTTCAAGCTTGACTTTCTATTCATGAAAGTTGGATGAGCAGAGAAAAGGGTGCGAATAAATGAGCACTCGATCCAGATTATATTATTCCCCAGGGAAATATCCAGTGAATGGCTTGGATTTACGTGGCTCAACGTTGGATTTGAATTCACAAGCTAAACTTTTATGAATCATATTTTTATAGAATTTTAACGAAGTTTCCATGAAATGAATAGAATAGTGTGTTGAAATTGAAGGAGTCATCCGAATGCGCAGGAGCTGTCCCTGATCAGATCTTGCGGTTGAACATTAATATGTAACAAACGTGCGTAGGAGGAAACATATGTTTCTAAAAATATTCACATGGCATAACTCAACGTGAAGTCACCTACGACAGTCACTCGTGAGACAGGCAAGACTTCAGAGGAAGGTGCAAATTGATCCGGGAGCACAAGAGTTTCCTCCGGTTCCCAATAAATATCCTTCTCTCTCACTCTCACAATGCCCCAATTCTTTGCGTAAAGGGTACAACACAGCTTACGGAAGCGTAAGTAAGTGATTTATTTTGATTTCACAATTGAAAATCGAAAGGGAGAATGGAACCGCTAACCAAGTTTGAAAGACTGAGAAGACCAATTGAAGCAAATAATCGAAGGACTACCTTGTTTTTCGGGGTTGCATTCACATTTATCGGGCTCTTCATTTGGTTTTGGATTTTATCGGATTGGAAGAAAAATTTGTGTGATTTATGGGTAGACGTCGATTAGTAGAAACAATTAAACATCTCTTCCAATTTACAAATATAATTTCTGTCCGTTCGAGTCTAGAAGAATGAAAATGTCAGCTAAATTAAGTGAAATCATAGATGTTTCGTATCTCGCACAAGGAGAAAGTTTTGGCGAAGCAACAAGTTTCTCTACATTTCTGGTTTTCTCAACTTGCGTGGGTCCACGTGGAGGACGGCCTCTAACGCGGAGAAAGGTGAGAAGCATCCTTTCGTTGAGCAAGAGCAGTCTGCAGGATGCCACCGAGGTTTGGAGACGTACATGTCCTCGTGTCTGCAATTGTGCGTTTATTTCCACACTTTAACCAAATTTCTGCATACAATTCTCGAGAGAATTCAATCCTCTGAAAGCATTGAGAAGATGGTTCCTCTTGTACGTGGTCGATACTTCCGTCGACGTCAGCTTGCCGAGTGGCTCCTCTTCGTGGGATACCTCCTTGTGGGAATTGCAATCGCACTCGCAGCGCTCAGCGCTTTCGTCCTTAGACGAATCCTCCCTGCCAACACCGGCCAAGGTTTGCTAATTTCAGGAAAATAACCTCCTTTTGCAATCAACATAATAGTCAATTTGAAATCGTAAAAGTGAAACATTTGTCAATTTTCTTATTCTTTTCAGAAAAGGTTACTTCAACTTAATCCATCCTTGATTCGTGATGAAGTAATAAGGAATCGACGGAAGAGGAACTATGAAAATTTGTAGCATCAGTTAAGTAATTATTTCTAGATTTGTCATTTGTGATTATTGTTAATTGGATGCTCTCAGTCCGGATGGATTATGATTATTTACGAAAGTACCTGCAAAATGAAAACGTCATGTACCTAACTAATTGTGAAGTATGATCCACGATAAATTAATATAAATTAATTCAAAATTCGCAACACTAAATTACCTGTGGCATTCTAGCTTTCCTAATAATAAATTAATACAAATGTATAAAGGATTACATTCAAATATTTATTCTCAAAAGTACATTCATTCTTGAATGACATTTTTGCCATAAAAAATGTTAGTATAGATTGAAGATGTAGTTTATAAAATCATTAATAGATCAAATTAAAATTAGCTGAGAAGTATCTACCTGTGAAGAGTAAAGACCGCAACTTGGTATTTGACATGTTTGCCAAACATTATTTTTATTATTCTCCTACCAAAATGTTTGCAATTATTACGAGCTGATATTTATTGGCACCTTGATGTAAAAGTACGTATATCGTATGGCAAATTGGACGCGGAATAAATCAAAGCTTTGCTTTCACCTTTGTTGTTGCATTGTCGCCAATCCAATCAATATTTTTTCGTCCAGTCCGTAAAAGCTTTTGGGACAAAATTGAGTGAAAAAATATGCACAAATCATATTTCGTATTATAATGGCCAAATTGCAACATATCTTCTTTCCCTAAATTTCTGGAGATCTACGTGGAGAAAGGGATTTCACGCTTTCTCCAATCAATGTCCAAACAACAAGCTAACAAGTGTGAATTCAATTTGTGCATGTTTGCAGAGGAAATATATTTTTAGATTCTTGAATATTTGTTAGGGTGAACGAAGGAGCATTGATATTTCTTCAGGTTGATACTTGTTGAACAACTTTATATCCATACAAAAGAGCAACACCGTTTCCACTTGGCGATTGCAAGATTTTCTCAAACTTGTGCGTGGGTTGAAGAAAGGGATTTCACGCTTGGCTAAATTCAAAGCACAAAATCGAGTGCGACTAACAAGTGTCTGCTTTTGGAATGGAAGAGGGTGAGGGAGTGATGAGAACGTGATGTGGATGTGATCCTGCATGCATTGTCACAGGCATAGAGGGGAGAAAGGACAAATCATTGATTTTCCTATTTCGTACAGTCTTCTGTTGCGATTGATATGAATATTGAGTGTAAACAACTGTTGTTGGGGAAAATATAAAAATAAATATTACAACTAAAATCTTCCAGCACTTCTTCCCATGTTCTAACTTGGCCGTTCCAGTTTCTGTACTTTCCAAAAATTACGGCTGTTTTAGCAAAAAAAATTGCATGGGTCGAAATCGCAGATAATTTCAATTCCATTCTGGAAGAGAAGCACAAACAACAGTTGAGCAGCAGGGAGATTGATCAGCTCGACATCCAGAATGCATTAAATTGTCAAGAGAAAAATTGGGTGGGTTGAGTCGGATTTCTCCTTTCTTCCCTTCTGTGTCCAGTTATTGCGCCAATCAAATCAATACATGAGAATTATGAGGAAAGTGTGACAAATTGTCAAGTATAGAATGAAAATAAAATGGGTTTCTATACATCAAATGAAAGTGTAAATGTTGAACGATGCGGGCACAGAGCGACATGATGCTTGCCGGCTCGTGTCAACGCTGACCAGGTAGGAAGGGGAGCATCACGTTTCGATTGCAGAGGGAGATGTGTAAGCACACCTTCGTCCTCGCCGAGTCCACAGCTTCAAGCTCAGCTTCGTTCAGCACGAGTACGAACAGTCTGTTCGGAGCAATCACGGTTTGGAGATGTACTTTTCACTCTTTTCCAGCTTTTCCTTGCAAATATTGTGCAATTCATCAAAACGAACCTAATATTTCGTAAGGATCTTTGCAAAATTAATCGGTAAAAACTTTCTTAATTTTTAAAACTCTAAATTTTTATGGGTAAATTGGTACAAAGTTCAAGTGTATATATTTTTTGTTACAAAAGCTCATTTAAAAGAATGGTTCCAGTGACTGGAACAGGGGACGAGAACGAGGCCACCACCATCCCTTCTCGCCAAGAGCGGAAGGTGTCGGAGGTGCTCCTCTTCATCGGATTCATTCTTTTGGCAGTGTCACTAGCCTTTTCTGGACTCATCATTTTCATCCTGAGAAGAATCTTCCCATTGAGCCCTCCAGGCAAGTTAACCTAATTTCATTTTAACTCAATTTTTAATTACAAACGAGAAGATTTTTTGTTTAAATGACTTCGATTATTTTTTCAGGGATTTCTAATTCAACATTCTATCCCAGGGATATCAACATTGAAACTTTTGTCAGAGAAAAAAACTAGCTGATATTTTATAGAAAATTAAATATGTAATGTTCACATTTTAAAAATTAGTCGACTTGAAGGCAAGTCTAGAAAACTTTTTTTTAAATGAACATATTATCTATTTGAAGGGTGGAGTACTAAATAAGAAATAGGACTTGGACTGTTTAGACTGTTTGACAATGAATGAAAAGGGTTTGAGGGTGCAGGATTGAGCTATATAGTCTCTAATATACAGTTGCTCTTTTCAGAACCGGAATCGAATTTCCAGCATAGTCACCGATTTCTTTCAAACTTTGTCCACAGA
>JAQFZW010004316.1:0-10533 GCA_034687055.1 Heteromurus nitidus | reverse complement strand
GATGCTCAACATAAATCGAATATTTCAATTCTGACGTAGCCGATGATTTCGACGACTCTCTAAAATCCCATTTTTCATTGCGTTTTAACTAGTTATCTTTGATACGACACGCAGTCCCGTATACCAATTACTGAATGTGTGTGGTATGAGACGACTACCTTCACATATCTATAACCGACTTGAATGAAACCTAAGAAAGCATAATCATTCCAAAATACACGAAGCCGCAAGAAGGAAGAAAAATACAAAAAGTAGGAAAACATCTCCCCTATTTTCACACACTCTTCTGCTATGGACATATCTACTTAAGGAGCTAAAAAAAACTCTCTCTCTCTCTCTCTCTCTCTTGGTGTTGTGTTGACATTGGAAGAAAGGATTGTTAAAAACGTCAATAGCAAAGTTGTTGTCGGTAATTGAATGTGATATGTGTATTGTGAGCTATATCTTCCAATGTGCTTGGAACTTGGAAAGTTGTTGGGAAAAAAAGATAATTCAAAAGTCACTCTTTTCCAATGTACCCTCGGCACACACACGATATATATTAGAAAAGCCTTAGGGATCTCATCCAATCAAGGGCAAATATATAGATGGAGAGTGTCTTCTTCTTATATATGCTCACATGAAACGCGTGCACTTTCAAGCTAATAAAAGAAAGTAATGTTGGAACTCTGAAACGGGACGATGAAGAGTAGGAAGAAGAAAAAAGATAATTTCACGGCATGGCCAATGTACCTTGATGCTTCAGAGCTTGCATACAAATGAGCGGAATAATAATAATAGTATAAAAAGTAGATGATGATGATGAGAATGATGATGATGATGATGATGGGACACGGGCCTTGAAATAAAATAAAGATAGGTATCCAGCACACATATGCATTCTCTATGTGAATATGGTAAACGTACGGTGGTGGTAGTGGTAGTGCTCACGTGTGTGCTTCGCCTTCTCTCCTTGCAGAAGAGACAGGTTTCATTATTATGCTGATGACGAAAAAAATTGAAAATGAGCAAGCATCATCCATCCCTTCCCTCTTCTCCTTCCAGTTTTTTTTCTTCTCGTGAAAACAAGTAAATATGCAAATGAAAAAGAATGTGAAAGCAGAAAGAAGAGAGAGAGATGGGATCGAGAGTTGTGGAGGAGGATGAGTACTTCACTCTCTGGAAAACCATGAAGTACGCCTATATCTGCATAAATTTCCTACATTTTCCTGGAGAAAATGCTTTCATTTCATATATAAACTTTTTCCTCTCTCACACACGCATAATTTTGCATGCACAAAGTGGTCCGGGAGGAAAGAGTGATTTCCATAATAAACCAATATTTCACTGGAAAATGATCGACTATCATTATTATGGACCCTTATTAAGGAAAGGAGGGAAAAATTACTCTCTCTCTCTCTTTCTCCTCCAGCTTGAATAAATGCTGCTCTGCTATATGTATATTATTTTATACATCTTTTCACAATATTACCTTAAAAATTCGTATCATCATCATCACACAACTTTTTACTTTGGTTCTTCGAAAACGCCAGAATAGAAATAGAGATGTACACATACATACATGGAATATATAAATGCTATAAAATTTACAACTTTTAGAAAAATTTAGCTGTGCATACCTCCACACTATATTCATCTTGACTTATCTTTTATTTTTGTCATTGGTAAAGTCTCCCAAAAATTTCAAGTTGCAAAAACACCTCTTTTTATTTCATTCATCGGGAAGGAACATGGCACATGGGTACAGTATAAAAATAAATTTCTTACTCTGCCTTTCACCCTTCCTCACTTCCTCCTCCAGGAAATTGGAAGGAACTCTAACCAAAACTGGGTTTGCTACGGTGTTCTGTCGAATCCCAGCCATAATCAAACTTTTTTACAACACTTTTTAGTATTCTGTATTAGTCATTATAAAATTATGTGCCGGTGTTTTACAACACAGGAATTATTACACGTGTTCTTAAGTTAACTATGGGAAGAAGTCAATCCTTTTTATTTACCCTGAAAAGGTTAGGAAAGGAATGTATATTTATGGAGGTCTATTACCTATTACATAGTCGACGATTTTTTGTTTCTAGAATTTAAAACAGTTGAGTATGCATATCATGAATTTTCTCTCCTCAATTTCCCATAGGTTTTCTCAGATAATTGCAGCCATTCGGTTATTTTCCTCAGGAAGAAGGGCTCTGAAGATGTGGAACTATATGAGACGAAGAATGATGTGGATATTATCGCATCAGCGATCGAGCTTTTTTGGAAGAGAGAGAGACCGAGAGAGAGAGAAGCTTTTAATGTGATGACTGAGAAAAGTAGAATTTACAGCCGGAGTGTGTTCAGCAATAAGAGGAACTTATATGAACGAGAGAAGGGGCATAACCACATTTTCTCCTCTCTCTCTCTTTCAAAGTATATAGCTACTTAATAGGCAGCAAGCGGCTGGCGGTGCTGGTACCGTTGCCGAATTATAATAAGAAATGTAATGATAATATGATGATGATGATCATCAACATGATTATTATTACCTCCGTCTCCGCTCCGTCAGCAAAGGAGAAAGAGAACAAGAACGAAAAAAAACGCTGTGAGGAAAGGAGAAGAGTAGCTCGTAACATCTACATATTCCAGCATTTGCAAGTGCGACACGGTTGGCAAGCTTTATTTTCACCATCAACCAACCAACAAGATAAGAACATTATTAAAAGGAAAGGGGAGGAGAGAGGAGAGAGGACGATAGGAAGAGGAAAATTATGTACTCCTGATGCAGAAGCAAAGGGGCACCACTGGGAAATGTTTAATAATAATTCTCGAATTACGGCCAAGAAAGAAGGAGAATATCAGCATCATCATCGCATCCTCATAGTCTCATCTCTTCATCATCACATAAAACGTAACTAAACGAAAAAAAGAAGAACAAAAAGAAGAGAAAATTATAATATGAGAATGAGAATCATGTACATATGAATGGATTGTACAATTTTTACTGCTTCTCTCATTTTTTAGGTTGCAGTTGCAGACTTGGGCGAAAGGACCATATGAATATACTTATAGTAGTAGCGTGTGTATTATTACTGCACGTGAATGTGAATGAGCTCTGAGTTAGAAAATTTTCTTGGAGAGAGAGAAAATGGGAGAGTATGAGTAAGAGAAGACTGGAGAAAAGTAAGTAAAGATGAAGAGACCGGAACGAAATGTACATTTTGAGAGGAGAAAATTTTGCAAATTTTATTGCCCTCTTTCCGCCCCGTTGTTCAGTAATTTCGTTCATGAAGTTGCTCATCAGCACAAAGGAAGGAAACTAAGGGAAAAGGAGTTATAATAAAGAGGAGAAAAAATTTCTTCTTATCATCGGAATAATCTTGTAATGATATTCATTCAAAGGAAAAGAGAGAGAGCCACCAAACAAGAATACCCCTTCCCTTACCCATATCGCTTTTATGAAGTTCCTCTACTCAATTGCTATTATGAGGTAGAAACAATAATAAAGAGGAAAATTGCCGAGAAGAATCTCCGTTCTTTCTTGTGTTATTATACGAATGCTTTAAGGGGAAAACATTGTTGTTCATAATTGGCTAATACGATAAGGCTCATTTCGTGAGCGAAAGAAAGTTGCGCGCACGCAGTTTCATTTCACGCAGCTATCTCTCTCTCTTTCTCCATGCCTTCGAGTAGAAAATTAGTGGCGGAGAGAAGAAACAGAGAGAGAGAGAGAGAGAGAGTCTCGCTGATTAAACGAGTAAAACGCTTCCCTTTCCTCCACCGTTATCATCATCAACACCATTGGGCATAATGGAGAAAAGGCTAGAGACGGGTTCTGAATGGAGGAAGAAAGTAGCCATCGGGAAGAGAAAGGAAAATGAATTCCATTGGCAGAGAGAATGTAATCTTCTTTGTTACATCAATTTCATGAAAAGGAAATAGAGTTTTTTCAAGAGTCTTAATGTAATGAAATGAAAGGAGAAGAAGAACACTACCTTCGTTTCCCGTTTTATAGCTAATTTCTTCTCAGACAAAAAATGGAACTTGAAAGGAGAGAGGGAGAGGGAAATTGCTGCTGGCATATGTATCTCTATTACATACTTTGGAGTGTGTGTGCATGTGCATTGTTTGTTCCTTAAATGTAGGAAATGTATCTTCCTCTTTGATACACAAAAACACATCCCACATGGGTGATAATAATATAGCTGCTCGCTGCTCCCAGCAAAAAATAAAAACATTTCTTGTGTGCTCTGGTGTATGCATGTGCTTTCCATATAGGAAAGGTCTGTGCTTTCCTTGATGAAAACTCGTTTAATAAGGGAGAGAAGGTGACGATTAAGGCTATTTATTCCTCTCTTTATTACACTCGCCTTATCTACGCAGACCCCATTAATTTCCTAATTTAAGCAGCTTGAGAGTTTACGAACCTAGAAATTGGACTGCGCTCTCTCCTCCGAACTCACTCAGAAAAAAGTCTATTTTTTAGTCTCCGTGTACACTACGCACACACACCCCATTTAGCCATTTTTAGGCTTGAGTGGCAGAGGAAAAATTGTAGCACGTACGAAAAACCAGGGAGCTCGCTTGCTACTTATTTTTAATAGAATCAGCGTACACATCCTGATATTATTGAACTGAGCTGAACCTTTTTCCGTCGGAGTAGTGGAGAGTGGGTATCGTATACTTTGCCAGTCACCTCATTCCCCGCCGGCATTCATTACTTTAATAGATTGAGTTTTTTCTCTCTCTCTTCTTTTCTCTCTCTCTCTCTTGCTTTCTCCAGCAAAAATACTTGTACTATTAAATTACCTATAGCCACCTATTCCATTCTATTCTTGTATACTGATATCCTCGTTTCCCCTTAAAATTCGTTAGTTTCCAACGTGTGCATTGTGTTTTTCTGGGGAAAAAATCATCGACTTTTTTTGTTCGTTATGTGCCCTTTCCTGCTGCCTTATACTTGGATCTTTCTCGTCTAAAGTCTTTACTCACGTTAGAGTTTCCCTTTTTAAAAAGTTAGCAGCTGGTCTCAAGACTGGGAACTCTTTTACGGTATTAGTTCCTTTTAAGTAACACACAATTTATAAGCATTACATTCTCCCACTAAAAAAGATCTCCTACTACCTAACACACCCACATTCCCTTTGCCCTTCTCTCTCTCTCTCTCTTCTCCTCCCACTGGAAGGAAAACAAGTAGACGTCTACTTGCTCTCGTAATAGCAATCATTAATTGCCAGGTCGATTTATTTATCTCGCTCCTCAGCCTCCTTTCTCTCCACATCTTAAAAACTAACAAAGGATGAAGAGGCATGATGCCATGAAGGAAAGGGAGAAGAAGAAGAAAAAAACTCGTGAGAGCTATAGTAAGTTCAATAGAGGAAAAATATATATCTCTGAACTCTACCTCTACCAGTAAAAGTAAGAAACACATAGGCCACACCAAGTATTGAACTGTTTTAAAGAAGAGAAAATAAGAGAAAGCTTTTAAGACTTTTTCAATGTAGTTTTGCTAACTTTTACTTTGTAACCTTAGTCAATACTTTGTAGCAAGACGGAGAGAGAGAGAGAGGCATTAGTTAGTTTCATTTTCTTTTCTTCCCTTTCCATCCTATTATACTTTAAGGAAGAGTAATGAGTGCATTATACATAGGAAAAATATACGGCAAGAGCATCAGAATATGTGCGCAGATCGAGCCACAATTTTTTTTCTCCTCTAAACTTTTACCTTATTCCTTTCCTCTACAGTTTCTCCGATGCTCCTCTCTCAACTAATCCACCGGTATTAGTGGTTATGCCTCTAAGGCTTTACTTCGGTTAAGTGAAAATGCTCGTATGAAAATTGAAAGAATATCAAAGCCGTAAGGAGGACTAATGTGCAAGTCTAACGGTGAGCCATCAGCCCAAGACCACACCACCACCACCACCAAAAAAACGAGCTTCAAGCTTCAAACCCTGCTCCTTGGTTTCTAATGAATGCATCAAAGATAACGTACTTACGTAAGTACTCACATCAATTTCTCGCCGCTCGATCGCTCTCACTCTTCGAGAGAAAAACTGGAAGTAGAGAAGAAAAAACTAAAACCCTCATGATTTTTTTCCTTCTTCTCCGCTATCTTTCTCTTTTCGGCTGATGAGCTTTATTTGCTTTTCTACATATAATGCTCAATGCACTTCTCCTTCGTTTTTTTTCGAGGTGATGATGATGATTATCCTGGTGGCGTGTAGTGTGCTGGTGGCTCACACACACTCTCTCTCTCTACTTGAAAACACACATGTGGAATTATATCCGTTCGCCTACATTATCAGCTTTCGTTTGCATTAAAATCAAAAGGATTCTCATTTTGATTGCTCAGAGGAATAAAAAAAAGTTGAGACAAGGATAGAGGATGGAGAAGACGCACACACTCTTGCACCAATTGGAAAATTGTGCGATATATTCAGATGAATTTTTTTCTCTCTCTTAACTAGAATTTCTACTTTAGGCGTACCCTCGCCAAGAAATTTTTTTTATATGGGTTTAGTTCCTCCGTAATAATATATTCAGAGAAAAAATCCATTTAAAAAGTACACGCGCGAGGCGAATGAACACACACACACAAGTACTTAAGCAGTATGTGTATGTGTGTGTGGCGCGTCAAGTAAAGAGAAAGATAAGTAAATTCAAGTGTTCGAAGGAAGAAAAAAGGGTTTTCCAGAATTAAGTACGGGAATGAGAGTGAGTATTGGATTGCTGTGTGCTGGAGTTGGAAAGAGAAGAGGCGACAGGGGAATGGTGAGTAATCATGAAGAAATTCTCTTAGATGAAATCAATAATGATTCAAATGAGCTCCCATTCTCATCTTCTCTCATATGTGGAGTTGGAGGGTTTTTGTGTGTGTATGTGTTCATATATGTGTTTACGTACATGCATTACCCATCAAGAGAGAGAGAGAGAGAGAGAAAATAGTGGAAATCCAACCATTTTTTTCTTTCACTTGCTCACCCACCCTTCCACTTTTTTCCTAATCTAACGCATACGAATATAGAGAAAGAAGGTTGCATGCATATACATCTCGCAGCCTCTCGTATTTTTTTGTTCATCGCCTTTCCTCCTCTCTACCACGTCTTTATGAAAGTGACTAAGTACGTATGCATGTAAGTAATGTGATGTGTGTACAGAGAGACGCGTAACTAGCGTGAAGTGAGAGCGCACTCCTTTTTTCTCATCTACATTGAATAGTTGTTAAAATAAGGACGGCGAGATGAGTTTTTTTCTCTCTCTCTCGCTCATATGTCGACTCTCTGAAGAAAATGAGAGTATGGAGAGTGCAAGTACACGAGATGATGACGACGAACGAACTGAACTAAAAAACTTTTTTTGGGGAGAGTGTATAATAGGAGCGATTTAAATTCTCAATCAAAACTCATACGCTTTTTTTCTCGCCCGCTTCGCTTTACAATTACATTCTCTTTTCTTCTTCGAAAAGGAGAGAAAGGAAGGAGAGAAAAAGTTTTTTCTTTCACTTACCAATACCACACACATACAGACGCAAAAGCTCATATTATGTATTGTGAGATGAGATGAGTTTTTAGGGAGGAAAGAAAGAAAAAAGTCATTGTATGTGTGTAATAATGACTTGCTGCATGACTTTACGCGGAGGCTGCATTGGGAAAAAGTACTTACGACATCTCGTACTACGATAATAATATATAAGTTAACTTCAATATCAATATTATTCAGAGAGAGAGAGAAAAAGAAGAAGTGGAGAGTTTGGGATTCGAGTGAGAGGGTAAAAAAAGAGGAAAATGATAAGAGAAAAGAGATGTGAGATGAGGTGACTTTAAAAATACTACACTCATTCCATTCTCCCTTTTCTTTTCCTCTCGCTGATTTTCATTTTCCCGACTTGCACTCACTCCACACATGCACACATGTGTACTTACACTATGTTTTTTTCTTCTCCTCTCGCTTCTTCTCATCTCTCTCCTCCATACTTTCATTACTTGCTTTCAAGGGGATTCTTTTAAAAAAAACTTTGGGTCGAGAACAAAAATAATAATATGTGAGCTTTTTTGGAAGGAGATAATAAGATAGTTAGATGTACGCCGCGCCATATCCCATCGCCGCTCATATGTGGATGAAAATCAAGTTTTATGTCTTTTCCAAGAGTTTCCTCTCAATTTATGAGTCATGCATGATCTCCATTGCATTAACTTCCCCGAAGGATGAAATAATGCTGGGAAAGGATATTCGATTCCCTGTCTCTCTCTCTCCCCGACAATTTTTTTAAAAGGAGTAATAAAAACGAGGAGAGAGAAGACAATAAATGCAATTCAATGAGTTGTTTGGTGAGAAGAGAGATGAGAGCAAGCAATTCAAGTTTGGAATTTTTTTCAAGAGCACATTTTTGATTAAAAGTTGAATGGATCAAATCAAATTCAAAATTGTGAAATAATTTCGAGTCTGAAGGCAAACTTTTTTCATTACGAAGCCTATGAGGATATGTGTGCTAGTTTAATTGCACATGTGTAGTCACCCAAGATTTCAGATTTCAAACTCGAGTGTGAAGTTTAGGAGGTACGGTGATGATGATGATGATATCCTCCATTAAAATTTGTAATGAGGACTTTGTCCTGTCAGAGACACGTTCTAAGCCACATATCACACGCAAGGATTTGGAAAGTTTTTTTTTCCTGGAAACGAAGCCCTCCTGCTAAAGCACATACATACTTTATGTTTTCTCCCATCTCCTTCCATTTTCTCCTCACATCCCTTTAATTTGTTATCATCTCATGTCGCATGTTTCTGATAGCCCATACACTGTGAGAACATCTCACATTACATTGTTCTTTTCCTCACTTTCGTCCATACACACACACCGACGAGAACGAGAGAGTCGATCGTCTTTCCTTCTGAACTAATATGATTGCCTTATGTACAAAAAGCATAAAAATGGTATACTCTTAAAAGGCCCCTCCTTTTCCTCCGCTTCCACTTATCTCATCTCTCTCGCTCTCTCCTCTCGTCTCCAATTTTAACTTTCCTCTTTACTTTCATCACAGAAAGCTAAAATAAATGGTCAATGGGAAGCCGGGAGAAAAGCAGGCATCAGGAAAGCAAGCGAGAAGAAAAAAAGTGATCATTGGCAATAACTTTAAATTATGGCGAAAGTGGACCCTCCTCTCTCGCTCTCTCCGACGACGACGAGAGATGTTTTTTTTATCCAGAGTCCGTTAAAATCTGGAGTGTGTGGACCGTACGTTATACTCCATCGTCATCCCATGATCATGATCAACATCAAGATTTTTTTTGTCGTGTTACGTTTTTCCTTCCGTTGGCTTTTCCCATTAGCTATACGTACCTACAACCATGTAAGATATTAGCGGAGGATTTTGTTACTTGGCTTTTGTTTTTCTCTCCTCTTTCTCGGATTACATCCGATTCATGTACTTTCTCGTACGTGCCTCGTCTAGCCGATGAGGATAAAGATGATGATGAGGAAAGGAGACAAAATTAATGACGACGACGTTTCATCCTTCGCTTAAATTGTAGTTGGGCGAGAATAAAAAAAGGTTGAGCGTCTTGAACTTCAGTTGTGTACAGAAAGGAATCAAGTTGTCGTGTGACTAGGAGAAAGTACGTTGTGCTTTTGCAAAGGCTAAGACTTTTATGAGCTTGGCAACTTTCTTTAGGACTGGAGTGCACACTTGGGTGGGTATTGCTTAAAAATTATATTATAGTTCAGAATATTTTAAGCAAACTAAACACCTAAAGTAACTACAAGTAAAAAGAAAAAGTTTCCACTCAGAAGAAGAATATATATCATAAGACACGCATATTGCCTTTTACCACTGGATATGTGGTATGGCAGTGGGAGTGCAAGCTTTTTTATGAAGGGGCGCCATTTTTTATTGACATTAAAATAAGCAAAAAGGAAAGTTAGCGCATATATTACGAAAGGGAAGAAATGAAACAGTAATGTTCATTTCGCTCTTTTTTGGTCGGGGGATGAGACGACTATAAAGTATTGGATCAGGTTGTTATTCATGCATGAGAGGAGAAATGAACAGAATACCACTTTTTTCTTTACCCTCTACAGTATCCCCCGATAAAGAGGAGAAGATGACTGAGTAAAAAAGTAAAAAATAGCGGAGGCTTAATGGCATCTCATATTATGTACTCTCAACCATGGCCATATTATGCATTTAAAAATAAGCAGAAAGTGCGGATAAAAAAATCTCTTCACTTCAAAAGGCGTGGTGGAGTACAAGGCACCTTTCTCATTTTCATATTTTTCGGCATGGTGTTATGTTTGCTTTTTTGGTGATATATAATGGATATGATCATACACATAATTTTTATCATTATATCTGCTAGCGTTAGTAACATTAACGAAAGGAAGTGAAATGGCTTGTCAGTTCTCATCTTAAAAATTCACATATGATTTCCCCTTGAAAGAATAAAGAAAAGAGCAAGTTTTACATTAGCCGAGAGCATTAACTTTCTACCCATACACACACATGTGTGTGGTTGAGATGTGGAATGGAAAGGGAGAAAGAATATAAAAAAAGCGAAAGCAT
>JAQFZW010004315.1:0-10549 GCA_034687055.1 Heteromurus nitidus | reverse complement strand
ACCTTCAGACTCACGCATCCCGTGCTCTCTATAAATTAATGTTGAACTGCTGCTCTTTTACCAAAAGGCACGTCACAGACGCATTCCTCGCAAATTTATATAATGTAATTATATTTCACCACACACCTGCACTGCAATCATATACGGCATGCGCCCAAGTACCTTCCATCTTCTTAAGGTATTTTTTACCTAAAAGAAAAATCAGTTCTTAGGAAAAAATGTTCTTTTGCTTTCTCGATATTATTCTGTCGTCTCACAAAAATAATGTACAATATTTTGGTCATTATTGTGAATACTGATTGCATATTATCAATTATATAGTAAAAACCATCAATTTCATAAAGCTTTTGGCAGAGAGTCTTATTAACAAGTAGTCGTTATATCATATCCCTTTATATCCCTTCACAATAACGTTACAAATACCATTTTTTTCAAACACGTACGTACGTATATATTTTACCGGAAGAGAATCGTTTAATAAAAAAAGAGTAATGTAGAAAGCATATAAAGATAGAGGTATGATTTTTTTATAAATACATAAATATCATGTAGCAGTAATATGTTATTTTGATTCAATTATCGTACCCATAAAAGTATATCACTTATCAATTTACGCATATATTTCAGTTAACTATTTTCATGGAAGATTTGATGGAACGATGGTTTAGAAAGATTTTTTATTCGAATCCTGCTGGTATTTAGATCGATTTGTCCTAAATACGCATTAGCTACATATTTTTAGATGTGTACGTATATATGTAGGAATATATGTTTTTTAATAGTCACCGTAATAATCATCTCCAACCTCTGGAAACTTAGCATTATTGTTGTTTTTATTGTGCCCATTTCCGGCTGATGAGAATTTGACATTTGAGGAAGAACGGAAACTGGTGCTGCTGGCGTCATAACTGAAAGGATCACTCTTACCATAACTATTGCTATTGCTATCTCCTACTATTCTAGACGAGGGAGTCTCTGATAATTCATCCTCACCTTCACCTCCTTTCTCCTCCGTCATCCCCATCAACGAACCCTCCTCATTTTGATTATGATCGGAATAGTAGAGGTGGAAAAAGCGGAGGAACTCTTCTAGCAGCGTGTTACGATCCATCATACTCAATCTACTTCGTAACGCTTGCTCACTAATGAGTCTACGCCTAGAAGTATTCTTAGGGGTGGGGCTAGACTTCTTACTAACTATTCTAGAGTGATGCTCATTATTATTATTACTACTGTATAAATTAGATAAATTGTTAGAACTAGTCTCCTTCAAGGAGGGGGCAATAAGGGACAGGGATGACAACATGTCTGAAGAAGAAGTGGGGATGTTGCCCAAGCAGGGATAACCACGACATGACTTCTTCACCAGAGGTCTTGGCAGTGAGAAGCAGGCGTGACCTGCAGGCCGGAAACTTCCGTACCAAACGCACTTGAGGATTCGCGTTCTGAATCCTATGCCTCCGCAGCGGGCAGTGCACTAATTAAAACATAATTATTAAAAATCCACATTATTTTTGGCTTGAAAACTTTCTCCAAACTGTGGTGAAAGTCGAATGATTAGGCTTTTACCTCACTCCACTTTTCAGTCCGCCAAAGGCCGGTACATTCAGGGTTGTAGCATTCCTCAGAGTCGTTTGGTTGAATTGCCGAGTCACATGTGGACTGTGGGGCGTTTGAACCGTTCCGATATTCACACCAGGTTTGACGTTTTCTTAAAGCTGATCAAAAAGAGTAATTGCCTTGTTATTTATTTAAGAATGATTAATATAAAGCATGCATTCCCTTAAAAAGATATAAGAGGACATCGATTGCCTGAAAAGGGAATATGATTGGTGGCAATTATTTTCTGAATAGTTTACATTATGAGCATTTCTGGAGCTAATTTCTTTAAAACTTTTACAATATGAACCTTTTCATGCTCGAGTTTATTGGTACTTTCCTTCAACCTGGCAAAAATATTTGAACATCTTTATTTCCAAGAATTCTTTACAAAATATACGATCTGCGAAAGTTTTTTTCTTTTCGCCACCGAGTTCCGTTTTTCGTAAGAATTTCTTGCTTTTTTATCCGAGTTAAGAAATACGCTTTCTTGTAACTTCCTGAGTTCTGAATACTGATAGAATCTTTATAACTGTGACTATATATGATCAAATATACGATTTTAAAAATACTCCCCTTCTCCTTTTGTCATTATTGCCATCTAATAATTCCCATTTCTCCAGTAAAACTTTAAGCAAAAGTGAAAGAAATGACGATTTCTGGCATGTGCAAGTGAAAGTAGGTAACAGGTTTAGGAGACTAGTTTTATTCCTCTTCTTTTTGCCCTTCCGTCTCGTCAGAAAAAAGTCACCCATTTTCTCTCGAGATCGTGTAAAAAAGACGGGAAAGAAAAGTTGGAAATTTAGTGTGACAGATATATTCACACAAGGGCATAAAGAAAGCCTTATTTTCACCGAAAGAACAGAACTGACTTTTACTCTTTTTTTCTGATTTTCTCCTCCTCTTTCTCTCTCTCTCTATCGTCTGTTCAATTAAAGAGAACGTTTTAGGTTTATTACCTGTATTCCAAGTGAAGCACTCTTTGGTCTCGCACATCGTCCAGTTTCCGACTTTCCACACTCCTGCCCCTCGCCTATGCTGATGATGTCGATGTAGCTTTCCTCCTTCCCCCATTTCCCCGATTCTATTATTTCCCGGTGAACACGATCCGAGAGAGCGTTTTCCATCATTTTGTGGTAGCATTTGGCTCCCATCACTCATCATCATCCTATCGGCATTATTGCTTTTGACTGATCCACTATGATTATTTCTCCATCTCCTCCGCCGTCTGTTGCTCTGATATCGATTGTAATTGGAGTTGTGAGGCTGATTATGATGAGCGTGTCTATGAGGATGACCATTGCTGCTGCTACTACCATGCCTCATTGTATCATCCGGATATTGCTGACATTCAAGCAAGTACGGCTCAATGATCTCCTCATCCTTTCCTCCGGTAATGTCTTCCTCGAGCAGTTGCTGCTGCTGCTCCTTTCCCGGAGTCACAGCTTCCTCTAAACTCATAGCCAAAGTCGTCATTTCAACCGCATCGTAAAAGTCGGTGGAAGGCTGACGAGATGTAGTAGATAATGAGGCATGAGTTGGCATCCCCACTTGAGCCGAGTCTGTGGACTCTGTCAAAAGATCTAGGGCAAATTCATCGTTTTCCTTGTCGCTGATGATGGAGGTCGACAACAGACTTGGAGTAGTTATTCCACTCGAAGGAGAAGTTGAAGGAGAAGAAGAAGACTCTCCCTCTCCTCCAACTGGAGTTGTTCGACTAATGGTACTCGAGGAAACTTTTGTTTTCAACCCAATCATTTCCTCAAGATTTTCCCCACTATTCTCCTCGTCCGCTCCTTTCCGTCCTCCGCTGTGGCTACTTTTTGTCGACATCTCGATCCCCATTGTCCTTTTCATCTCGAAGTTGAAGTTGCCTTGCTGCTCCTCCAAAGGAAGGAAATATTCCGCTTCCAGTTGCTGCTCCGATTTTGTCCAACGAGCTGAAGCAGTTGTTGCAACTTGTGAAGTTGTAAACGAAGAAGAGGCATTATTATTATCATTATTATTATCGCTGTGGCGGCGAGCCTCGTATTCCTCATCCACTCTTTGACTTTCACCCGAAGTTGCAGTTGGGATGTCTTCCAACCCCGTCCTCATTGGTAGAGGGAGAGCTCCCCCACTTAAAGTGGAATCGATCCTCACATTTTTCCGAAGGAGTGGGGTTAACGGCCATAATAGCTAAAGGATTACATGAACACATAAATACATCTTTTCAAGAGTACGACAACGAAACAAAAGGGATATAAAATAGCCAAAGGGTTATCTTAATAAATTTTACTTTTGCATTAATGCTTCATTTATATAATATCTAAAACTCTTTTGTGCATTTTTACAGTGTGAGCATAATGCACAATACGCAGATCTGTGAAAAATGTCCCAATAAAATTTACATGTGTACTCAAGTCTGCTCGCCTGTTTCATCCAAAAAATCCAAGTGTTTTACACATCCTTTCTTTTTTCCATGCAAATTGCAGAGATGCATTTAAACCATTCTCTCTCTCTATCTGAGCCATTCAAGTTGACAAAAAGAAAATGTGGATTAGGGGGAAAGCTATAGACAGAGAGAAAGCTAATGTATAGTTTTGTAATAAGTTTTCTCCAGAATGTGAAACAGATGAATGGGCACACGCGTGCACTTATCTGCACTCCTTTTCAAAGACTTGGAAAATCTCGTGAAAGATCACTTTCGCATAAAATTGAATACGAAATTTGGGTGAAACTTGGTTTACACATGGAATATGGGATTAGAGAATGTTTGGAATGAAAAAGATTCCTTATTATTACTATTATGTAATAGTCTTGAGAGTTGAAAGTATTTTGATTCCTGTAATTCCCATAAATTACCATTGGTTAGTCGTTTTAACGAAGGGAAATGTTGGCAGAAGGGTTGCAAATGCAATACGTTCCTCCTTGAGAAAGTATATAAATATATGAGCTAAAAGCTAGCAAGTCCTGGGACTGATGATGATTATTCAAAGTACTTGAAAACTCTAAAAAGCTATATATTTCGGGAAGGAAGGCTGTTCCGAGCTTACAAGCATAATTACTCAAAGTGCATACACGGCGAAGACGGGGGAAATTACATGCATACGGAAATAGGGTTTGGTATTGTGGTATACCTAAGAAAAGCATGTCTCTCATCTCTCTCCTAAGATATCGTAAGAGTAATAAAAGTCGAGACAGAATGACAAAATGCCCAAGGGAGGGTGGTCCTTTTCTCTCTCTCTCTCTCTCTCTCTCTCTCTCTCTCTCTCTCGGAAAAGATCAGAAACAAGAGTTACAGCTTTTTACGGGGGGAGAGAGAGAAAGAGAAAATGGGAACAACTCAACTCCACTCCGGGTCTTCATGAACGATGATGAATATTATTACGAGAAAACTTGGGATAAATACTTTATGGAGCAAATGACACGGTTTTCTAGTTTCTAAAACCATGTTCTCCCAAGAAAAACTTTACTGCTGTATCAGCGATTTCTAAATACGGACCCTATGCATATGTGCAAAAGATTTTCATTTTCGGAAGAAAGAGTTTTCCCTGCTCAAGGATGTAATTCGAGTGTTTCGCACATACATTATACCCTATCATTCTTTAGTTTGCGTAACAATACGTCTGGAGTGGAACTACATAGTGGAAGTCGGAAGCATCCTTCTCGCTAATTCAATATCCTCATTTAAGAAAATAAATGCAAAACAGCAACAATTTTCGAGTAAACTGCTGCCATACGTGTTTTATTGCCCTAGAACGCGATGAGTTTTCTTTGGAGCATGGGAAAAGTGTGCACTTTCCAAGTTTATTAGGTACCTACTTTAGCATAAAAGTCAGTCAAGATCCATGCCTTCTTTCGCTTGGGATTAGTGTTCGGATTAATAAATGGCCCGTAAACAGAGCTATTCGAGGAAAATCGCATATCTTTCTCTATTTTTAAAATGGGAGCAGTAGTTTTTTACGTAGGCATTCTCCTTCACTATAAAAATGGGAGAAAGTTATCAACACAAGTATTATGCTGACTTGTTGCAGTAAAGTTGATTTTGGCAAGAAGACATGTACGTAAGTATGCAAGTGATTTAACAAGATATTTTGATTACATCTTTTGACCAAAGTAACAAGCAATAAAGAGATTTTAGTTTATTTAAACCATAAAGCAAAACTTTAGGACTACGGCATATGCTATAAGTTGTGGAAGGAAGAAGGGCGTGTGCTGCAAGAACATGAATGAAAGTGAAAGTTCACTTACCCACGAGAAGTCACATAAAAGTGAAGAGAGAGAAATGTGATAAGAGGATAGAATGGAGATTGGAGACTGGAGTCGAGAGGATGCTGAAGTGGACACTGATGAAGAATCAGAAAATATTTTCGAGTTAGGCGTGATAATCGACTCGCGCTCATCCGACATGGGAACACTAACTCCAGGCTACACTCAAGTCAAAGTTTTATTTTGAGTGACAGTCAAGTGAAGAGAAAGTAGAAAAGGTTTTCAATATCAAGTCGTAAATTTTCCCCAGACAGAAGATGACAAAGCAGCGTTTAGATAAGAGAGCAAAAGAGCACGCATCAGTTATGGTGAAATACACACAAGAGACATGAGAAATACGTACACGCACACGAGACGGTTTTAGTATGCAAATCAAACAATATGATTTTACGACGAGATGAGAATTTCGAGTGAAAGTGAAAGTACATGTACCTGCTGGTCGGCGAAGAGCGTGCTGTCGTGAGCACTACCACGTTCTCGTGGTCTCTTATCAGACGAACCACCACGGTTACGGTGATCTGGCTCGATTGGACCTGTGTGTTTGTTGCCCAGTTTTTTTAGAGTTATGTTCATGTTATGCGTCAAAATATTCTCTCAATTTATAGGGTTATTCACATTTTGCCAAACATGTGGAAAACTTCTTACCTGTGTAGGGTCTCACCATCAGAGTGATATTTGAAACAGGTCTGTTGTTATCTGCGTATAAAAATGTAGAAATACAGCTTCATAAACTCACAAACAAACTCACGCTCCCAAACCAAATCAATTTCCGAGCAGGAGATTAAGGCTTTTCCAACCTTACAAAAAACATCAAAATCATCGTATTTCTAAAAAAAATCATCTTACAGAGACATGTGTAGATTCCGCTGTCACTAAACGTCGTATTCCTCATCTTTAAAACGCCATGCTTGTCAACCTCAAGTTTGGGAGGTTGAATGTTGACGTAGTCATGTCCCTTCATCCAAAGTAATCTTGTTCGATCGACGCCCTTCCCAGATGGGCATCTCAGTTTCAGGGAAATCCCAGCATAAATGGTGGCATGACCGCGAACCGTCAGCGAAAGCTTTTTCTTCCACTCTTGCTGCATGTACGCATGTGACCTGTCCGATGATGGGCCCAAAGATGCTGAGTGGGAGTCGTTCGGGTTTCCAGACTGTTTGCCCTGGAATACAAGAACATAAAATCAGAACGTAAGCTGATTTGGTTTCGTTCGAAGGGAGCTTAACGTTAAAGCTTTCATCCTAGATCCTCAGATGTCTCCTTTTTCTTTTACCTTCCTCCCACTGCACGGCTTTTGGTTACAGGGTCGAGTACCAAGAGGTTTGCTTTGTGGACAGTGCCTTTCCCCATTTGACATGTCTATGATTTGGCCCAAGGCTGTTATCTGCTTACAATACATTTGCCTGGTTCGTTCCCCTCCACCACAGGGTTTGGAGCACTAAAGGAAGTGTCAATTATGTTCGTATTTTAGGCAATCTGCACTTAGCGACTCTCTAAAAAACATGACAATAATTTCATTTCGACGTACTCGACTCCAATCGCCTGCCTCCCAAAACGGTGGACAGTGAACTGCATTACACAACCTTTCCGTTTTCGGTGCTGGCTGGGGACAAATGCTATTTGGGACTATGACCGTGTTTCCTCTGGTCACTTCGTGAATACAGCTCACCTAAAAAATACATGGAATCATCCCTTTTAAAGAATGTCCAAAAGTAGATAATAAAAAATAGGTTGGATGAAAGATGTAATGTAATTTTAGTACTTCTCGAATCATAACTCCCCCGCCACATGGCTTCGAACAAGGTCCGAAATCCGAAACGTTCCATCTCGGAGGGCAAGGATGATCATTGCAAGTTCTCGTGGTCGCAATATCCGGTTGTGCTTTATCCATACAAAGGACAGGAGTTGCGATTCGTTGGTCATAGTCGCGAACACATTGAATCATTGCTTCTTGAATACCTATAAAAAAGCAGTTCGTTTTTTCCTCAAAACTATCAAAAAATCCATGCTGGCGGAGGTTACAGTTACAGGGATCGCGTAGGAGAAAATTTATTGTTCATATTTTAAATCAAGTTTCAGTCGCAGAGGAATGAGAAATCGTGGAAAGTTCTAAACAACTTGGAATATTGATGTGGAAAAAAGGAGTAAGAGAGAAAATGGGAATACAATACAATTGTGGATTCTTGTCGAAGAAAAGAAGTGAAAGTGGCTAAGACTTTTACCACCAAGACACGACGCAGAGCACGGAGAATAGCCAACAACTTTCCAGGAGAAAGTCATATCCTGCATGGAAATACCAGGAGGTAGCCCCACAGCAATCCCTTTATTACGATAGTTTGAAGTGAGGCTTGACGGATCTGGCTCAGCTTGTAAGGCCTGCTGTGAGTCCGACAGCTTTTCAAATGTTTCCATTTCTTTCTCCCTGTGGATATTGTAATGCACACATAGACACAAGAGCATCAGAATTTCAGTCAAGGAAGTATATTTGGTTTCGTTTTTGCTTTGTGCGAAATGGTGAATATCAATCATCGCTTGTGCAAAAAATAACAATTTTTACGCACAAGGCAGTGAATGGACCACTTACTGGGAGCCGGAGCAAGAACGAGCAAAACAACTCTCTGTTTCGGGCGGCTTTGGACCTGGACACTCTTTATCTGGTAAATTGGCAATAGTTCGGGAGAATTCGAGGAAAATTTTGCACTTCACATCACGACGCCTTACCCCTTCCCCACAAGTCTGGCTACAGGGTCCCCACTCCTCTGCTACAAAACTAGGAGAGAAAGAAGATAGAGGAACTCCATCCGTAATCGTATTCAGAACAATGATGTGTGCACTTGGCGAGCTCTTAGCATTTTGTTAATAATACACATATTCTACATAATACCAAATTACTTTATATAACAATAAAACATTGTACGTAGAGTATTGTTAATGAAAATATGATTGAAAGTGGTGGAATTTTCGTGAGCTTTTTAGATAGCCAAAATGTATAATATAATATACCGTGAGCAAAAGTGAATGGTTTCGCTTTGCACGTTTCAAAATAGATGTGATTTTGTGCTCATAAGATAGAGATATATCTAATGTTATTTTCACATTCAGCACATATTAACATAGAATAGCACGGTTAAGTGAACAATTTCCGAGGAGAATGCGTGAAAACATTTAATTGTTATTAATTTTGGCAGTGGGACAGATAAAAGTATTAGTTTGGCTACCGAAAGTGTGCATCACTTGTCATAGTAAGGTTTCCGACATTCTCTAGCTAAAAATATAAACATGTTTCTGCACAGCACTATTTTTTCTATGTGTCATATACGCTTGTAATGACTTGGCTTTACACAAAAGAAGGAAATAGTGCGGAAAATATCCGAGTGAAAGCAATAATATTGTTGCCTTCATCTTATCGAGTGTGTGTAAAAAGAGAAAAGTCTCAGCAAATCCAAATCCCATCAATTCTCACCACACCGAGAGACTCACATAAAACCAGATTATATAGGCCCTTTACGGAGGCTCATAGAATTGAATGAAAAGTAATGTAGATTTTTTGTGTAATAATGATAAATTGCATGAATTTCTAGAAAACAAAAGTACACTTTTCTCGTTTTTTGCCTGTTTGATGTCGGAATACATTTCTTGCTCTTTCGAAATATTATTGTTTTGTGGAGCACTTTTAGAAGCGAGAGAGAGAGAAATGTGCTAAAATAATCCATACCTCCAGCGCTAGCATTTACATCGTAGTAATAATAAAGTCATATCAAGCAATATTAAATGATTTACGTTTAGAGAGTGTGATCATGTGAGGTTTTTGCAAATATGTGTGTGAAAAAAATATGCTGAAAAAATGATTGTTTATGTGGATTATTTGCTGTGGTGGAATTTTTGCGTATAAAATCCGGAATCGTTTCCTACTGTGAAAATTATAAGGTATCAAATGTGAAAGCATGTAATTTGTAGACTTAAACAATGGTGGTAAGTTTCCGCTGCTTGACAAAATTGTGTAAAATTTGTGTTATGCAACGAATTTAATAATAGAGAATTCCTACTAGACGACACATATCGTACGTTCATTGTCAGCTTCCCTATATAATTATTACTCACATAGTTTGCGTCAAACTCCTTCTTCAAACAAAAATCAATTTAAAGCGACGAAGGTGAACTCATGGTGAACTTTTTTCTTTGCATTTTTTGTAATATAAACATGATGGATGTTATGTACTGAATGTGAGAATGGGATCACCGAGTTTTGCAAGAAGAAAACGATTAATTGATAAGAAACTGCTCGGTTGGTTTCTTTTTATTACGACACTTCTAGAATTATCGCAAATTCTAAATTGCATTATTAGTAATTTGCAATGTAATAATTTCTACACCTAATAAAACTATGTATTTACGCTCATATATAGGTTCGGCCTAAACGATAAACCTTATACGCTTATCAAATATGGCATGCTTGCAGTAGAATGCATTTTTTTGTGCGGAAATCGTGTACAAAAATATATCGAGCTCGATCAGTTTCGTTTTTTTGGGTCAGTGCACTTTGTGATATGGATACGTGATTAGATGTGATTTAAGAGTCAACTTTTATTCATACTTTGGGCAGCTTATACTCTTGTTTCCAGTAAAAACGGTATCGGATTTATCCATCGTGCATGTGGAGAGTTACAATGTTATGTCAGAGAAAATAATGGGGTAAATT
>JAQFZW010004314.1:0-10549 GCA_034687055.1 Heteromurus nitidus | reverse complement strand
AGGGCTGGCGACCTTCGGTCGCCATAGATTGCCCAGCGAGACCTGACGGTCTCGCAAAATCCAGACGAATCAATAAAAAATACCTGTCGCCCCCCGTTATAACACACTGTTTTTTATTACATCATACTCTGACCTCCGCACTCATACAAGTACATAGTTCATATTATTATTATTTTCTTCCGCGCATCAACACTATAACATTAACCTGAACAAGCAATAAATCTATATATATCCTATCCCACACTCACGCTCAATAAAATTGTCACAAAAAAACGAAGAGAGAAACGAGAGAAAAAAACACGTAAAAGATAAAACTTTTGTTATCGCGATAATAATAAAACAACGGTATAACATGATGTGTGTTTCAAAACTTGGAATACGAAAGTCTTGTGTGATGAGTATGGGATTTTCTTATAATTTGTTGAGAAACATGATTATTTATTTATTTTGGTTGGGAAGAAGGTGTTTATGGTCTTTTAGCCAAATAAAATGATTCTGAATATATATTTGGCTAAAAGACGTTATTCGTTAGTAAGGGATGGGGTCAATTATTATGGCACGTGTATGTAAATTAGACTTTTTTATCTTCCTAATGGATTCCTGGTATTTTGCACATGATTGGCGGCAGCGCATCGTCCTTGATCTCTTCGTTCAGGTAGTGGAGCACCTAATAACAAGTATATATATTTAAAATCGTGAATAAAAAATACACTCATCTTAGAGATATCGCGCCCATGAAAATAGTAAATTACGTAGTGAAGAACCACGTCGTAGCAGTACTTGTACTCCGTCTGGAACACACGGAAAACGAAATCAAAATGTGAATCTTAAAATGTTCAATTTTAAAAGAACTTATATAAAGCTTCAAAAGGTCCTTTTTTATACCATATTCTCAATCATCTGCGGCCGGTGTCTCCTCACCGTCTTCACCGCTGTGAAGATGTCAACCTCGCCGTACGTGATCACTTGCTCGATGCAGGCGTTCGCTGCGCAGTACACGCCGCTGCGGCTGTGACCGTCTCTGCAAACATGATCCATATTTAATAGAATTAATATTTTTTTACATACTTTTAATTTATATTTTTTTGTACTGAAAATGTGAGAAAATGTGAAACTCACGGTGAGACGACGACAACAGGCCCGTACCCCTGTTTCGCCCTCCACCGCTCCACCATGTTCATGAGTTCGACCAGCGAGTTGGTGGACATGGGCACCTTCTGCTCAACCGGCCAGCATGTCAACTGGAACAACTGGCACGTCTTCGGGTCAGCCTTCACACCTGCCATCAGCTCTTGCAGCGAGACGATCTGAACAAAAAAAATAATATTATTTTTAACAAATAATTTTATTTTAAATATTTTTTTAAATTGTGACACACAAACCTTCTTGTTGATCCTAAATATCCAGCTCTTGATGTTCGGGTACGTGTTTGCCGTCATCGGGTCTATCGTGAACACGGGGCCGTACTTGATCGATTTCTTTGTTTCAGGCCAGAACGCTGGGTAGTTCTGCAGTTAAGTTCAATACACAATAATAATTATACTTCAATGTTGAATCAATATTTGTTATGTTTGGGTTATGTTTTGCTCACCGCACTGGGCTCCGGGTTGGCAAGCACGACGACAGCGGAGACGTCGTAGTCGTAGACGAGTGACCAGAGATACGAGATGGTATGAGACTGCGGCCACTCCGTAACCATGTACCCACGCGCCTGCCTGTACCCGTCGACAAACACTGCGTTGATGTAGTCTGTGAACGTGTTTCCCTGGAAGGATGTCAGGTACGGGCGGAAGTTGTCGGCTGAGCATAAATTAAAAACAAATACACGATTAATACAAATACAGAGATCGCTCATACAAAAAAGGTGATGAGCATTTAGACACTCACGAGGTATGATGAGCACGTCTCTGTTCTTGTCTCTGTTGTCGGCGCGGTGGCCGCCAGCGCAGTCACCGATACTGAACCGAGGCGTCTGCTTGCAAATCAGCTATATACAAACACGGACAAACGATTTCATTGGACGAAGAGATTCTTTATGTAAAAAAATCGTTTAAAAAAATACTCACGAGGAACTCTTTCTGGTACTCGTTGATTTTCGTGTGTGGATCCTTCATTGACTTGTGTTTGAGGAGGCTGGACAGCTCCGAGACGGGGAACCATGTCTTCCCGCATATCACAAACTCCTCAAGTGTGTCGTACACAAACTTCAGTTGCTCCTAAAAACAGTCCAAAACAATTAAACCATGCCACAATCAATAAATTATTACAATATAATGAAATGCCAAAAAATAAAACAACTCACGACAGTCTCTAAAAGCCCCTTCCTGGAGCTCTTGAGTTTCTTGAGGTATCCGTACACATCGACGAGCCCATCCTCCTCGAGCAGCTCGAGCTGAGCGTCCACCTGGCAGAAGACTCCTGAGCGTCCTCCCCCGTCGCTGCAGTGCACGAGCCACTGGCCCTTTGAAAAGTCCTGCGCCTGGTCGATGATCTGACGGACTCGGCGACGAAAGTCGAGCAGCGCTGTAGGGAACGGGACCGTGTGGCCCGGCCACTCTGTATAGTGGAACTGGAGCAGTTTCCGAGGGGGCTGCAAGTAACACACAAAATCAACTTAAACTGCGCTCATTTCCGTTAAAACATTTTAAAAAGTGAGTTCTCACCGTGTTCGGTTCTTCGTTCAGCTGAATGGTCATTGTTCGAATATAAAAGTTGGCTAGCCGCTCCTCGTGTGCGATCGTCACAGTGAATCCTTCGAACTTTGTCGGCGAGTTGACCTCAACGGGCCAGTACTGGTGACACATCACCCGGATAAAGTCGAACGTCTTGGTCAGCATGATGATCACGCTCACTCGTTTCTGCCACACCATCCGCCAGAAATCGCAGACAGTCTCCTCCAACGGGCCCTGGCACACTAGGAACGCGTTCGGCTTCAGCAGGCTCTGCGGCGAGAGTACCTCAATTTAATTTAATTTATATTTTTAAGGGTTTTACGTTGAACTAATCGTCACTTACGTCGACAAAACTAGCGTTGATGTAGTCTCCGGGATTCTCTTTGCTCGGCTCAAGCACCACGCGGTTATAGTCGTCTAGAGGGTGGATACGAAGTGTATTCATTTAATGTTAATTCCGGGTTAAATTTGTATGCAAAATTCATAAATTCATACATGGAATGGCTTTCTGGTTCTGGTTCTTGTCCTTATTGGACGCTTTTGCCGCATGTCGGCTCGAGAACGCCTCATTCTTCGAAGCGATCTGCAAAAACACGTAAAAAAAGTTGTCATTTTTTCAAGTTAACTTTATTAACTAATATTTCGTCGGGTAATCGGATATTTTGTCAACCAAGTTTACAAACATTTTTAATGCTCACTTAATGCTTCAATTTATCGTATTTCAAAATAATTTGTGCCACATTGCCCCATTCCTATTCAAAGACCGCAGTTGCATATATAAAACTATTCTATCATATCAAATATCATTCATAAGTGATGCGCCCCAGGAATGTTTAACCCCAATCAACATTTTTTTGATTAATTAATCGTAATTCCTGATCATACACACAAATGCATATAAAAACATAACTCAAAGAAGAGACAACAAAATACATGAACTCGTCGTCACTCCTTTCGTCCTTGCCCCGTATTCGAGCAACTCGAGAGAAGTGTTTTAGAAAAAATGTCATAAAGACGCTGAGCTCGACAAAATAAAAGCTCCTATATACACGATATCAAAAGGCTCACTCGAAAGTATCTCGAATCAAAATAAAAAAAAGCAAATAGAATCTCGTAGAAAAGAGTGTATTTAAGATCCATACAGCGAAAGAGTCTTTTGAAAAAATCTAAAAATAGACATTTTTCCACAGTGACGGGACGGAGGGAGATAGTCACACTCTCTCTCTCACTCACTCCGTCGTTCCCGGGTGGATATATACATATAACGTGCATATATATAAAAAAAATATCTAGGTTAAACGAGCGTCGTCTTTTCCTTCATTCACACGAAAAATCTTCTTCGATGCGAATTTTTTCGTACATTTGCGATTCGCGAGAGATTTGTTTTTTTGCACAAGATTCTTTTATTAAGCGGAGGAGCAGCGAAAATCTCGTGAAAGGAAGTGACGTGTACGAGAACATGATGATGATGATGAATTATGTGTGTACGTGATTTATGGAATGTATAGTACCTGAAACTCGACTTTGTAAAGCACTGGGAACTTTCTCCGCTCCTCGCACTGTTTGAGGAACACGTCCTTCGTCACGGGCTTCTTTGGAAGGGACGCGGACAGCATGCGACTGTCCTCCTCTGAAAAAAAATGAGACGACAACAACCAATGTCATGATGTCGTCACGAGTGCCTGTTTTATTACTGCAAGACTCGAACTTACTGGAGACCTTGTTGATGGATATGAATCCTGATGAGAGCATTGATAGTTTAACAGCGTTCGGTATGGACATGAGTGAAGCGCTGGCGGCCGCTCCAAGGTTCGCGTACCTTCCTTTCCTTGGCGGCTTGTTCTCATCCTCGAGGTCGACGTACCTCGTCGTAGACCTGGACCTCGGCTTGATGACACTGCCGCCCCCAACTGACGCTGATGTACTGATGTTGCTTCGGTTCGATGGAATTGGCGTCGAAGGAGATGGAGTGCGCGGCGAAGGAGGAGGTTGTTCCAGGTTTGATAGGTTCGCCATCGCTCCAGGCGATGGTGTTATCGACCGCCTCTTCACACTGTGGCGGTATGACGGTTGTTGGTCCGGCGGGAGGAGAAAGGAGCCCGGCGCCGGTGACCGGGACCTCATCTGCTGTCCTCCAGGTGGAAGGTGAAGACCACCACCAGCCCCTGGGGACATCAGTTGCTGGTTGGAGTTGCCGTAGTACATTGTTTTTTTTAAAGTTTTGTTGTAGGTTGTTGTTGTTTAAGGTTTTATTTAATTTTTAGTGCTGCTTCACTTTCATGTTTCGTCGAGTGGATGTGGGGACGACACGGATTTGCTGTTCTTCCTCCACGATTTCGACCCCTTCGGAGTGGTTCCTGTTGAACAGGCTCGTCGCGATGTAGAACTTGACGAGGACGAGCACTCCGAGTGTCAGTCCAAAGGAATGGGAGGAGAAGAGGGTCAGTGCCAACACCAGAAACACGATCGGGGTTATCAGTAGTCTTAGTTTCTGGCGCTGCGACACAGCCATTAACACTATTTAAACTGTATACGAAAACTTTATTTAAAAAATATACTTTCTCTCTCTCCTAAAACACCACTCCTTCGCTATACTCTCTCTCCGTCACAGTGTTTAAGTTGCGTACGTGCCCTTTTGATCTTGAAAAATAATATAAACGTATATATGCGCTTGTGTTTTCGTTAAAAACAGAGCTCTTGAGTTTGTGTGTGTCTGCTCGGGAGTCTGGTGTCGCGAAAACTGGTGCAGAGCTCGTGCTACGCTTATATTTTGCGAAAGTATTTTTTATATATCTTTTATTTTGTGCAGACGAGAGCTTTTTTTGCAAAATCAGAATGATGATCGCGAAAAAGATGCTAGCGATCCTCTCAGAAATAGATGCATGATCATCTCGAACAGTAGCATGTATGTGTGCAAAATGTTCGAGAACGAACGTTATAGATGTCGCTTGAACACAGAAAAATAAGTTGACTTTTATTTGGGGAGAGAAACAAAAAATTGTTTTCAGACTACAAATCTAATGATTTTATAAGCTAGCTCGCAGCAGCGGCAGCAGCTTGTCCCATCTCTTTGAGGTCTGGGCTGACGGCGAACTCGCAACCTGTCCCGTCAACAATCTCCTGGAGCTGGACGCCTGGAGCGAGCTCGATAAGCGTTAGTCCGTTCTCTTTGCAAACGGTGAATACGCACTTTTCAGTGATGATCATGTCGACGCAGGTTTTGCCAGTGATTGGGAGGTTGCAGGACTTGAGGATCTTGTGGGATCCGCCCTTTGCTGTGTGCTCCATGGTCACGACGACTTTTGTGCCGGCCGTTTTAGAGGAGACGAGGTCCATTGCGCCGCCCATACCCTTAACCAGCTTGCCCTGTGCGTTTTTTAAAAACGATTAGTTAATATCTTTTTTAGGAAAATTAATGTAGCAAATTTGTAGCCTTACGGGAATCATCCAGTTGGCGAGGTCTCCATACTGGGACACTTGCATTGCACCGAGGATCGTCAAGTGAATGTGGCCACTGATTGAGAAGTGGACAGAATTTTTATACTTGAAAGTGTGATAATTGATCATTAAATGAATAAATAAATGATCAAACTGACCCCCTGATCATGGCGAAGCTCTCATCGCTTGAAAAGTACGACGATCCAGGAAGAACAGTAACGGTCTCTTTCCCTGCGTTGATGAGGTCAGGGTCTTCCTCGCCCTCGAGGGGAAATGGTCCGAGGCCGAGCACGCCGTTCTCGCTCTGAAGCGTGACGTTGATCCCGGCCGGAATGTAGTTCGAAGCGAGCATTGGCATTCCGATACCCAAATTGGCTGCATTTAAGAAACTCTCAATATTTTAAAACGCACAATTACACGTGCATTTATGTTAAAAGCATACTACGCACCATACATGCCGTCCTTGAACTCGAGAGCGGCACGCTTCGCAATCTGTTCCCGAACGAGTTTCGCAGGGTTCGACGAGCTCTTCGCCTGAACTGCTTTCCTTACCGTTCGTTTCTAATAATTTAAACTATAAATTAGCTTATACATTTTTTTTACATGAAAATAGCCCGTATATAAAACCAATAAAAAAATCACCTCAATCCGCTTCTCGAACTTTTCCCCTTTGATAACCCTCTGCACGTAGACACTAGGCACGTGAATATCCTCAGCTGGGAGCTGGTCAATGTCGACAATCTCCTCCACCTCTGCAATCGTGATCTTGGCTGCCTTGCACATTGGAGGATTGAAGTTACGAGCGGTTTTCCTGAATTAACAATAATTAACATAATTATTTGCATTATAACCCGTTTTTTGTTTTTTTCCGCATGGACATTCGTAAAACTACAAAACTACCTGAATACAAGGTTGCCCGCCCTGTCTGCCTTCCACGCCTTGACAAGGGCAAAATCTCCAGTGATCGCCTCCTCCAAAATATAGTCTCTCCCATCAAATTGCCTTGCTTCTCTCTCCGCACTGCAAATCTCAACCTAAACACAAAATCAAATTTAAACTCGATTCCAAAAATATACCAAATCCGTAAAAAAGAAGAAAATCCCTTTTACCTTGCCATCCTTGGTGTACTTGATAGGCGCCCCACCCTCATGAATAAGCGTACCGAACGCCGTTGGTGTGAAAAACGCAGGAATGCCCGCTCCACCAGCACGTATCCTCTCAGCAAGCGTCCCTTGCGGCGTGAGCTCGACCTCCAGCTCGCCAGACAAGTACTGCCGCTCAAACTCTGCGTTTTCCCCAACATACGACGCAATCATCCTCTTAATCTGCCTCTGCTTAAGTAGTAGCCCAAGCCCGAAATTATCAACACCAGCGTTATTGCTCACGACAGTCAGGTCCTTCGATTTTGTTTTGAGCAGCGCTTGGATCAGGTTCTCGGGGATGCCGCACAGGCCGAAACCTTTATATAAAAATAATAATCATTAATCATTTCCACTCAATCATATCAAAGTGCTTTTAAAATTTGTCTGTAATTTACCTCCAACAAGCAATTTCGCTCCATCGGGAATGTCCTTAACCGCATCCTCCGGGTTCGTGTAGAATTTTGCTGCGAGCCTGGACTGACTCGTATGGAATCCGTTTGAGCTGAATTGGGTTGTCGTCGCACTGTGCTTCAGGAGGAGCGGTCTAGTCGCGAAGCGGAGGGTTAACAGTAAACTTGGCATTCTGATTTTATAATAATTTAAATGTTCTCTCTCAGGTGAATTAGATGATGAGAGTGGGTGCGAGAAAAAAAGGATGTTATTTATGTCGCTAGTATTACTCCCATCAGAATTACGACTTACGAGTCAATAAAGTATATATTTAATTATATATTTTCCCAAGGAGCACTCTGTTTCTACGTGGCGAATGTCCAATATATATCGCGACCACAAATTTTATACAATCGTATTTCCCGATCTAAAGAACACACAAGAAAAATTAATGTCATGTGTTAAATATGTGGAGCAGCATATTAAAATGGTGTTCTCTGTTGCTGGAGAAAATAGTGTGCAAAAAAAATTTGTGAAGAGTGTTGAGTTTTTTTGATGATCAGCTGCATGCACTCGGTAATATCATCAACACGTTTTTTATGTGCGTATATGTCAGCCATGTGCATACGGTATTCTGTGTATTTTCTTGTGGCAGGATGCATTGCACGAAAGAGCAGCAGAGCAGATGCGACCTTGAACGTAATAATAATATTTTTCTCACTTTTTCATGACCGGCTCTGCTCCGTGCACACGGCTCTCCAAAACTCGGATGAGAGAAACCGATTAGCGGTTATCATGGAGGAGGAGCCAGGCAGCCTTCTTTTATCATTTATCAGTATTTGTACGTGTGTAAACAACTAATTACCGGTGGTAATGGTTGGAGAAGCAGTATTTTAAGCAATTTTATAAGTATTAATTTTCTGCTGGAGGAGGAAAAAGTATTCACACGCAATTTAGAACGCAAAAGTTTTAGTTTCTGAGAAGACGTTTTCACGAACGGAGAATTCACGGGTTTTTTGGTAAGTTTTAAACGTTTTTAAAAACTATCGAAATCAACAAATTTGTGTCGCGTAATCAGGCGTTATAAAACTGTTCACCTACAGAATCTCATGATTTTTAACTAAAAATTCCAAATTAAAATCCCAATTTCCCCCAAAAACATAATCTACCCAAAAAAATGCTTTCGCAGTCGAATTTTTGAAGAAATTCCAAGCGTCTGTTAAACATGAAATAGCTCGCGCCATCTCCGCTTATAATTCTCGAACGCGACAAACATAAAAAAACACAAAAATTCCCGAACACTTGGGAGAGATCAGTCAGGGAAATGGAACACACGTGTGTGTGAAAGCACTCAACCCTCGACTGTTCTCGAGCTCTGTCGCGAAGTATAAAGAATCTTATTTTTTTACCTGATTTTTTGAAACTGTGTGTCCGTGTGGTTGAACGCTACATTTTTCTTACACCAAACCACAATGTTAAGATACAATTTCAACATTTTATGTTTCCAACACATTCACGTTGCGAGTACTATATTTTATTTTTAGAGAGCGATCTCGAGTGAAAGGCCGACTCGAACACCGAGAATAACACGAGAGAGAGGATATATAAAATGTTCGGGAAATGCGTGTGTACTTTTTGGATATTTAGTTTCAAGCCAAAAGATGAAAAGACAGACGTGAATATGCTCTCATGTTATAATATATACTATATATTTATGTTATTTTGGCTATACACATATATAAAAAAAATTTGTTCGCCTCCATCGCTTTAGTATCGTTTGCGAAATACTCGACAGATTACCGTTGGGTGAATTTTTTGTATATATTTTTGATATAAAATAATTCCAACATATAACGAATGATTAATGTGCTTTAATACAATGCATAAATAAAAATAAGTAGATTTGATTATTTTTGTTATTTCTTTGATTACCGCAGGTGTTTCGTTTTCAGCGAGGGATCTCGACCAAACAAATTAAAAAAAATCACTGCCAGAAAATAAAATTCGTGTGGCGCGTCGTGTAATATATAAACTCGACCACCATGGATCCTGAAATGTTTCTTGAGGTGGCCAACCAGGTCACCAAACTGAAAATGTTCCCGTACTTCGATATTGCTCACGCTGCGCTCTGCTGCCTCCACGTTCGGGAGGACCTCGGATCAGGTTCGTGTTTTGAGTTCTGCTCAAACTTTTGTAAAAAAAAATAATAATAATGTATCAAAATTTAAAATATTATTGCTTTGCACAGGCGGCGTGAGTTTCACTCGTCGCCACCCATTAGCGACGTGGATTTGTTCCCTGGTCGAGATCTACGCTGGCGGTATCCTCGCGAACCTGTTCCTGGGCGAACCCATCCTCGCTCCTCTGAAGAGCAACGAGCACCTGGTTCTCTACACGCTCGTCTGGTATTTGATCTTCTACTGTCCTTTTGACGCTGTCTACAAGATTTGCAAGTTCCTACCAATCAAACTAGCGTTCAGCGTCATGAAGGAGATTTACAGGTAAGGAGGATTTTTTGAGTTATTTTTGAGTATTTTCAACATCAAATTTGCCTTAATTGCTAAATATATATATCAACTTAAACACAGAGTCAAGAAGGTGTATGATGGCGTGTCCCACTCGCTCAAGGTCTTCCCAAGCGGATATCTCATTGCACTTGTTGTCGGAACTGTCAAAGGTTATCTATTCCTTCATACGTGACCATACATATTCATTAATCATCATGCATTCATTTGATTTTACAAATTTGATTTCACAAATTTGATTTCGCAAATTTGATTTCACAAATTTTCACAAATTTGATTTCGCAAATTTGATTTCACAAATTTTCACAAATTTGATTTCACAAATTTGATTTCGCAAATTTGATTTCACAAATTTTCACAAATTTGATTTCGCAAATTTGAT
>JAQFZW010004313.1:0-10551 GCA_034687055.1 Heteromurus nitidus | reverse complement strand
GTTAGCTTTTAAGACTTGCCTAATTGTTGTCCAGAATCCTTTATTCAATTTGAGAACAGTTTTGCGAGATAAATGTTGTTTGTGCTAATTTAGCATTCCGTTTGATGTCACAATTCATGGAAAATTAAATATCTTTGTTTTTCCTTTGAGATGTTCACTTGACAGTGACAGCTTGCGCAACTTTTCATGCTTGATTAATATACAAAGTTTCACTTGAGTGTTCAGAAAGATCCAAAATTCCAAGATCCCTAAAAATTAAGGAATTGCCTAATGCTTTGTCTTGTAGGTTTGTAGTTTTGCCCCTGTTCCACTGTTGATGCATAATGAGAATCATAATGACAGGCACATAATTGACCCTAGTTAGTCCAATTTCACAACTTCTACGTTTGATGAGAATAAAATGTACAATTACAACAGAGTGGAAAAATGCTCAAGTCAACACAGACTTTAGTATGCTTTTAAAGGTACTTGGATCGATTTAACTATGCATTATTTCCACTTGACATTGACTAGGTCAAAGAAAATAAAATAAAGTTTATGTGTCGGGCTGGGAATGATTGATGGATCAAAATTGGGTTGCATATGTCTATTGTTTTATCTAATTAACTTACAATAATTTCATCATAAATGATTATTATAAAAACGAGCGCTAAGCAAACAACAGATCAGTTCATAGTTCAAAGAGTACAATATCGTATCCGCATTTAATATAATCTATTCGGTTGCGACAGGCATGAGCCGAAGCCGATCTGGAGACTTTGCTAAATTATATCCTCAAGTTAATGCAGCCCAGTTTGTATGTAAATATTTGATATTTGTGGACGGTCTGTGTTGTTTCAAGATATTTCCAATGCTAAAATATTAATTACAGTGAACCAGTTTGAGTTGTGAGTTTCACTTGAAGTCACATCTACATACAAAATGCATATACGAACGATACTCTCGCATGACTCGTCGCGTCTACAAACGTGGATAGAGAATTGGATGGATGTGTGAGCAAAATTCATTTGACACTTTTGAAAGCACGTTGGCGGTGATATATTTTTGTAGTTGGTTTACTTACAGCATAATCTTTAGAGCAACCTCTCCCGACAAGGTCATACGGAATTATAATAGCAAATTACATTCATGAACAGACTGACTTCCTCACGACTAAAGCCTTTGTAAGCCAGTCGTATTATGAATTGCTTTGGAAAAACACATCTTACATCAGTGGAATCGTGCAATCAAAACAATATATCGTAAAAGAGGAAAATTCTTTAGTGCCCCATGCTTTGCAAATGCTTGGTATCGGGCGAAATGCGAGGAAGTAAATGACGGGAGATCTATGCATAAAGATGTCATATGTGATTGCAAATTACAACCGGTAATTCCCACAAAGACAATTACATTATGTCAAGCGATGTATTTGTGCAATAGAGCTCCGAATTACGCAACTATCTTTCGCACTCCCCTTTATCTTGCCTACTCACACACTACACTCGTAGTAAGTGAGTAAGTAAGTGTATGAGAGAATACTCGGAACTTAATGAAATCCAAGCACGTATCTACGAATTTGTTCAAGAATTGAATATCCGCGTGTTGCGGAATGTCTTTCATGTCCTGCTCTAATGTAATTTCACATGTAGACCAATTAATCACACTAAGCATCATAAAGATCAAAGAAATGTGCCACGTACAATGTTTCAAGGAGCGTGTTTACTATTTGGATTTGTTCTTTGTTGGCAACGACGCAAGACGCAACGAGTGGAATTTATGATGAGACTCCTGAAATAAGAAACCCACACTGGTTTGTGCTACCCGATATACTCTTTCCAGTGCCAGCTTTACTTCAATTTCGTACGCATTAAAAAGACAACAACGTCACGTCATGGACAGACATGCATAAAGGAAATAATATTACTACGGATTTGTGGAGTGTGGGGAAGAATATTGTGTGTGGGTGAGTTGAAGTCGATGGATGAAGCGTGCAGAGAAAATATTTATAATCCTGTCTGGTCTCGAGAAACGTACCTATTTTCGTATTTAATAGAAAAAACAAGATGACATCTTCGACCGACTATTTTTATCAACTGACGCAGCCTGATTGCTTTAAAAAACTAGAAAGTATGACAATCTCAAAACCTATTGGTTTATGCACGTGCTCCTTTTCTGTAAGCATCTCTGGCGAATAGCATTTGCTCTGTGGCAGGCAGCGGATATTAGAGTAACGTTTATGCAACATTACCTTTGAATAATGAATTGGAGCTGGGAATGAGGGAAATGGAGAACGGTCCTTGTTGATACAAAGTTGTTGCTCTCTCTCAGTTTTCCGCTTCAAATGTTCCATAGACGCAATGAGCACTAATCAACGTTTCCAATCCCCTCAGCTTCGAGTAGGAGCACTTCACTGTTCAGTCGGCTGTGAGTTATGATAGAGAGAGAGAAAAGGGCAAGCACTGTTTCCCAACAATCAATGTTTCGATAAATGCGGCCACTGGAGTAACAAGTCTCTGATCGCACTGTTGCCACTGGACAAATAATATTCTTTCTGTTTGCTGTTCGTGCGGTTTGAGTTTATGAAACACTTCGTAAAATACAACTCACATAAAATACATTAAAGCACCCGGTTCACTTAAAACAAAGCAGAAAAAACTTGTCCAGTTGAGTTTTCTCAATACTTCGTTTTTGTCGCTCTCTTGTGAAACACACTACCTCGATGGCTCGATGTATGTAACTCTCACACAGTCAAAATTACATAGACCTTTTTTGTGTTCAGTAATCCACAAGATGGAAATTAGATTAGTGCTTACAATAACATTAAATACTTTTCCTTACCTGAGGCAAGGGACTATAGTATCTGCTATGCCATGCATATATGAATATATGAATGCGGAGAACATGACTTTGTCTCTCAGTTTAATAACGTCAGTCATGTGTGGGCGTAAACTTTCATATCTTAATTAATTTTACTGTTGTAAATCTGATAATTAATACTCAAATATAGAGAATCTCATTGAAACATATTGATTAATTAAGGACTAATTATTTAAGTGTTATAATTAACATGTTCAAGGTTAGCAGCTTTTCTCTACAAGAATACATTCCTCTTCCCTGCTCTATCAACTAATAATGTTTGTTCAGGTAGTGTGCCTTTGTCAATTTGAAATACCCAATAAACATTATCCGTTACACCCTGCCGTTCCAGCAGCCTTCTCTCCAGCACCCGGAAATAATGTATGCTAACTTCTGGAAGGAAGTTGACAAATTTTGTGTCGCACGCGTACCCCTCCTCATTCACTTTCCCACGGCGTCCGTCCAACTCCCCAACTTTGAGAAGAAACTGGTGGGTGAGTGTGTTTGAAGGAAGGATGATAATGACGCTAAAAGAGAATTGTTAACGCGGTGTTCCATAAAGAGTAGCAAGGAAAAGATTTTTACTAGTGACTAGCTGCTCCGGCTTCTCAGCCATAACTGAGAGACGTGCCGCACTTCTCTAAAGCTCTCACGTACATCGTGTGTGCTGCTCCTTGCAGCTGTCTTCCTCAATGTTCTAGTGCATTATCATCGGGGAAGCATGTGAGGAGTGAAGAGTATATAAACCGACTGCTGGCTGGAGAGAATTCGGTTGAGAGACTCTTTCATGTAAAAAGGTGTTATTCAAGTTGTTTCTGTCACGGAACTTGAAGTAAATTCCCTTCTTGGCCCACTCCTTGCGAGAAACTTACATTTGTAATTAAATTTCTGTAAAAATGTCCAAGCATTCTCGACATATTTTTTTACATTTTCAGCCACCGAGTTTCATAAAAAATGTAGTTGCATGCGTGTGGGTAGCTAGCATTTAATATGAAACGTGTTGAAGCCCATTGGTAAAGATGATTCCGCGTATAGGTTCATTAATTTCGATAGGTACTCAAAAATGGGAGACCACAACCACAAACCACGCCCACTAAAACGTCAAAAGTTTTGCAGACTGGATGTTTTCTGGATGTCTTCGCACTTTTCTTGTATCTCGTCAAGATTAGAAAACCTTGGATGTTGTTCACGTAAGCAGGGGAGTAGGTGAACTTAATAACTTGACGAAATGTAAACTGGCATGTTCGTTGGGGAGATGTGACCGAGATTTGTGTAAGGTTCTCAACAGACGTAGTCAATTAAAAGTGAGCCCTGGAAAATTCAGGGATCATATAATCACTCTTTTGATACCGACGTCCTTGTCAACTATTTGAAAGTAGATAAAGACATCGTATCGAGTATCACTCTATGCTGATTTCGTTCACGTCTTAAAGAGAGTAGAGCACGTGCTGCGGACGGATGTGTTTGTAACGTACGGAATTGTAATTCGTGGACTTAAACGTGTCATAAACACGTACCTAATATTATTTACTTTTGTTAACTTTTTCAATTAGAGTAAAACATAAGTGTTTTCATTACCAGAATTTTCCTAATTTCAAACTCACTTTTTCACGTCTCTTCATGACTCCGGACCACAGTTCCTATTACTGCCCAACTAAACTTACGCCCCCACAAAACCTTCAGCTTTCAGTCTGAAACAGTATATTGGTTCATTAGGAAAGCAGGAATGGATACTTTACTATAATTGGTACGTTAACCAATATACAGCGTTCACCACTGAGTATTTACAAAATTTGGTGGGTGAAAGCAACAGATCAGGATGTCGTGCCATGATGAAATAAATGAGCGATTGTCAGTTGTGAAACAAGCTGCCTGCCATCATAGATGCTATCTGACATAGACATGTAGTTTTATGTTACACTTCATCGCATTTTCGTCTAAACAGCAGAGATGATGGCATCAGGCAACCCACATCTATCTCTCTGATACATGATAATACTGCGCATTGTTTCGCACTTGAGTTGCCCCACAAACCGAACGCAGTGATCAATTACAACAAGCTCACAGCTCTCTCGCAAGAAGTGATATCTATCAATGCCAATGTTACGTACATGTCGTACTACAACATTGCACAAATCCTTGGAGTAACACAAGTAATACCCATATGCTAAAATAGCAAATCATAATATCTTCTTACGGACCTGATGTGGTGAAAGCTCAACTTGCACAACCAAAGGAGATGAAATTCTCTGCTCCACACAATTGAAAGCGGTTTACAAATCGCATATCGCTACCTGCAATATTTGCAATAATTACAATTATTGAAAAGTGCCATTACGATAATTAGAGCAGCATTCTGGGAGGAGCTATTTATAACTCAGATTTCGGGAAGACAGTTTGCTAAACTGCGTCATTCATGCCTGCGTTTCAAAGTGACGATCAACTATTCTATTTTCATGACTGTTTTTAGTTTTGTCTTTCTTTGACACTTTGAAACTGGATACGATGCACATGATTTTACAAAACTAGGCTATATGCATTCTTTCCTCGAAGCGTCCAACAAACTTACCTCTTTATTTTATACGTGCACAGGCAAGGGAAGACTATCTATTCGTGTAAATGTAAACGGTACTAATTTCTACCGGAACTCCGATTACGAATTTTTTATAATGTTTCGCAACTCATTGTCTAAAACTTTTTTAGCGAGATGTCTCAAGAGTGTGCTTTCCAAACGCCTGAGTCCTTTTACACACTCTTTGGATTCTGTGGGAGCACATATCCGTACTACTTTCTTCAGAATTGCTTTGTTCCTTTAAGCCAGTCCCCTTTCTTTTTTTATTGGAGTTATATAAAAGATGTGGTAGCCGATAGGTGATCTATTTTTCTTTTAAGTCTTCCTCGTAAACCTCCGAATGAGCAAGTTAAATGAAAAGGAAATGACTGTGAAAATGTGCCTTCCTTTTTGGAGCACCGCTACTCCACTCCATTTTTTCAACAGCGGCTAACCACACACGGAGCTGTTATATACCTTTTGTGATCGAGACAGGCATACGTATGGACCTCCATAAAAATGTAAAATTGCAAAGTTATTGCATGAAGCTACTTTTCAAGCAATTCTCTTTCGCCCAGTCCGTGTCTCCATTCTCCATAGCTTAAATTCAAACGACCAGGCACAACTGCCAAACTGCACTGCATTACCAATGCCATCAAAAGATTTACGATTACTGTTATAGCCGAGCAAACCAGAAAAGGCAAGTTCGGCATTTACAACTTGGATCGAACAGGTATGCTCTGACGGTTGTAAAATGCGTGTATGCATGCAGTGAATTAATGAAACCGTGGAATTTTTTTTATATTTCTAGTTCCTATTTCTTGTTCGTTCGTGTTAAGAAGGGGGGTTGTGTGACAAAGGCGAGAATCCATAAAAGGACAGCCGAGGTAAATGTTATTGTGAAATCCACGACGTACGCGTAACAATGGCACAGCTCATCCCAGCCTCTTTTGCATAATAATACACCGGTTCACATAACAAGCTTCCCGCGTCACCCCAGTACAAGGCTTCGGAGAAAGAAATCAGACACTTCTCGGCTTCCTTTTTCCACTTCGCTACTTTCAAACTTTATGAATATGCCAATCAACATCATAGTTTGTGACACTCAAATGCACCTTTGTGAGTAACTGCCGCTCAGCGGAAAGCCAAATAATAAGTGCGCAGTAAACACGATTTTCCCCTAACTTGTTTGATGTAACGAACGACACACTTTGTTATTTGTATTCATGTAAAAAATGTTCCCTCTGGGAGTGTTTTCTTTCACTGCAGACAACTTTATGGGAAAAGCTTCATACCAAAATCCAATATGCACGCTTTCCCCTGCTTTTTTCCATGTCGTGACAAACAAGTTGTTTTGTGAGAGCAAAAAAGTGTTGTATACTCTTTTCATTGTAAATGCTGTAAATATGAGTTGAGTTTGAGTGCACCATAAAATGATTTGTAGGGTTGGATCAAACAAAATTTTGCGCTCATAAATTATATTCACGCTGGGACAACGTAAATCATGGGATTTCACTCTTGGTGGTTTCTCTATCTCAAAAATCATCAGAAAATCGCTCTCCTTTCTAAATTTGCGAATACACAATTAATTTCCAAGTTCAACTGACCATAAAGAGACGACAAGTACGGATTGGTTTTTATCAAGGTGACATTCGGCGTAAAATTTCATATAAACAAATCACCCTATACGGTCCGCTTTGTTTCTATTATACATTATACTTATATGAATGTACTAATGTAGAGTGAATCAATCAAAGTTGGTGTGGTTTCATGTGGAATTGTACTGTGAGGATTAAATGGTCACAACTACAATTAACCAAGGTTTGTGCTCCTGCATGCCTTTTCTGATTGACAGTTAGTCAAACAAAGTATGACGAATTAAGTGTTTCTCTACTCTCCTTATTTCTATGCGTTCAACTGAAATCAGCATGTTCAATCCGGTGCTTACCACTTCACTGGAAATAATAAGATTGGCAAATGTATGCGAGCTCAGAGACGTATGTATCACGTTTCCATATACATTTCTTCTGGATAACGCATTGCACGCCAACGTGGGCGAGCTGTAGGGTGTTCAAGAGGTCAGACTCATGAAACTAGCAACATTATTTTCGTGTTGATGTCGTAATGAATGACCGACCACGACTGACTACTTACACTTGTTCTGTCAAACTCATTACTACTTGCCATTACAATGTAGCAACTGTTTAATAATAGAAAAGTTTTTCCTGTGCTCGTATAACAGGTAATAAACTTATTCGGCAGTAAAAAATCAAACATGGATGGACACGTACTAATACTCACAGCACAATTCCATCATTTTCACTTGTCAGATGACCCAACTGCAACTTCGGTAACTCAATTTCATCGGCGAAGTGGAGCACACAGCAAACACACACGAGGAACTTCTCAATCACGCTGGGAAGCATGTAAAAATGCAGTTTCTCGCTTCGTTTCATGGGCCAATTGTGGGTTAGCCATTTCAGGAACAAGGTCGAATGTGCAACAAAAAAGCCATCAAATTCATACATGCCGACATATATATGCGCTGTACTGTGCTCAGTGCTCACACAAGAAGGCGCATATACAAACATTTGGCATCGTGAGATGACGCATTTTTTCTCTCGTACGTGAACTGTCAGACTGCCACACTCTGTCAGCGTAGACGATTTGTATTAGTAATACAACTGTAATACTTTCTGACCTTTCTCTTAACCATTATTATGGAGTACTTGTCAGTTCTGCTGTCACCACAAGTTCACATCTTCATCTAATAAAGGAGGGGGCAAAGCAGTCAAAACACATCTTGTTCTCAAACACGCATGAGTAGGCTGTGTAGGCAATAAAGTTTGAAAACTGAATGTACGAAGAAGGGGTTGCTACAAAAAAGGAACAGAGGAAATCTAGCGTCATGGTTGACTGGTTCCTGCCGATCGATTCCCAATCTTGTCGGAAAAGTTGAAAAATGGAGAGAGAAAATCCTGTCTGTAAATGAAATATACCTATGCCGAAGAAAACAACTATACCGGCTGACGGATGAAACAATGGAATGCCGAGACAGATGGAATAAAAAAAAGTTGCATAAGGCTCAGGAATCTCATTGGTTGCATTTGTAGTAAGCCCCCTACACATTTTCGATTTTGCGATGATGTTAAGGTAAAAATATAAATGTTTGTAAGTTTTAAGTTTGACCATTTTCTTCTTTAAAAGATGCATAAACACTATCGAAAGAAATGTATTGGATACTTGGCCGAGTGTAAAGTTCAATGTCTTTGGCCGGATAACTGAGCAACCTCAAGTTTCCCCATATTTCACTGTCGAGAGTCGAGCTAACAACTGAAGATATTATCCTTCATTGAGGAACTGATTTACTGTGTTGAACTTGAATCGATTGCATCGAGTTTTAGCTTCTCATCCAGGCAGAGAGTCCAGGGACACTCAGTCCAAAGTCGGAAATCAATAGATCACAATATGTAGTTGGGAACACATAAAAAGTTTCCTTTTTGGTTTACAAATACCTCCAGGAAAGAACTTAACCCATATTATTTTTGTACATTTTCCGCTGAAAAAATAATTTATGGATTTTGATTCATATAAAATTTTCTATAGTCTGCATCAAAGTTTTAACGTTTGCCTTGCAATTTGTGCCAAGCTATTTCCTAAATTGCCGATGACGTTCGCACGAGATTTATATCAGACAAGTATGTGCAGCTCGCAGCTTACACCCTTTTCAATGGGGAGAACGGGAACTGGAGACTTTGTCTCTGGATTGGATCTTCATCTTCTGCTGATGTCAGAGTGGCATGGCTAAACCGAATCACCACAGTCAAAAGAGTTCTTTCTTTGGGTTAAGCAGCTTTCGCTGAATAGAGACGAGAGAACATTTCGTGCAAGGAAAACTTCTCCGGGAAAAGCGCTGTTTTGCACGAATTCCTTTTTTCGGGAGAGACACTTAAATGGAAACGGTTTTTTCTGCCTTCCATTGAATCAAAGCTTTGAATATACATGTTTCACTATCAAAACCCGGTGGATGAGACTCGTATAGTCCAAGTTACTATATCGTACGTGATGTCAAGTTTGGCCCATCCGTTCCGTTGTTTGGGTGCAAGGATAAATACTTTTACGAACGATTAGTAGGAACACGTTATTACGGAGAATTACAACAATGTTTTTTGCTTGGAACGGGAAACAAACTTTCATTAAATGCTGTGTAGATGTTTTTTTGCGAAAGCATGTCTGATCATTAGTGATCTAATTACGGAAAAATGTGAAAAGTTCATTAAATGTTTATAATTAAATATTTGACAAACTTTTATTTTGAATTGGGTTTTCTGCTTTGCAATATTACATGTTTATTTTAAGAATGTTTTCAATCTGTATTTTAAGTGTAAATACGTGATGCATCGTCAATACATTAAAATGCAATTAAACTCAAATAATTTGCAACTGTGATGTTAGGCAATCCTTTTTCGAGTGCTCAATTGAATCTGTACATTTCTCCTTGCAGTGTGGCGGAAATGATAAAGAAGTAACCGTTTCCTACTTTTTGGCACTGGAGGTGGCGAAGGAGGAGTTGGAGGAGGCCTGATGGCTGTTAAATGAGTGTAAACATGAAATGTGCATTTAGTCGCAGCCTGCAATCTCACAATCTCATATTAATTTTGAACAATTGTGGACATATAAGGAGAAAGGTGAAGTTCAAACCTGGGGAAACCAAGGCTGTAAAAATCTGTATCACTTGAGGAACAATGATGCATGCGACGATAACAAAGCAAAGGATTATGGCGAGAGTAGAATATGCGCCAGCAGTGGTTCTCTGAGTATGGACTGTGCTGTAGCGAGCAATGTGCTTTGAATTGTAGCGATGAATAAAATCTCGAGTTTCTTCCTTTCCCCAAACGTCCATCCAATGTCTTTCCACACAAGGCGCACTTGAGTTGTTTGGATTAAATTCAATCCAAACAGTTTGATAATCTGGAAGAAATAGAGTGTCCTCTCTCAACTTCAAGTGTGAGAAACGAAAACGAACCATCTTTGTAGCTTGACAAAGTAGCGTACTACAACTTGGATGCGAGTGCAGTGCTCAGCGTCGACACTAGTGCGTGTCCCATATAAATGTACGTAGTTACTTCAAGCGGCCCACATGACAATGATTCAGAATGCAACCG
>JAQFZW010004312.1:0-10552 GCA_034687055.1 Heteromurus nitidus | reverse complement strand
CGACCTCGGCAATACAGTACCTGTATTAGAGCCACGACCCCATCCCCATAGTACTAGCATATCCTTTTACGAGCTTGATATATAGTTTTAAAAATAAAACAAAAACTTAATCATACTACCACGCATCAACGCTGAACGCTGTTTAAACTCATACGATAATTTCCATGAATTAAGGAGGAAGCTGACTAAATACTTTTAAATCGATGGGCTACTTACAAATAATATTCCTTAAAATAAAAAAAAATCTTAAATTTGTTTGGCTGCCACCTATCATTCACATCATTTTGATTTCCTAAATGTAGGTTTTTTACAAAGCTTTCAGTTTCAGCTCCTAATCACTGGACCCTAAACTATCCTAATCGAGGAAACTGCTCACAAGTTTTTGCTGCTGACTGAATTCCGTGGTTTGTACATAGGTATACACACATAGTTTGGCCGATTAGATTTCTTAAAAATTAATGGTTTAAAACCTAACTCAGATTCATCCAGTCACAATCAGTTTTGCGCGTTTCTCTAGTTCCAGTACATTAGCTGAGCTGAGTGGTATTGGCATAAAAAGCTGTCATATTAACATTGATTCAGATGCTAACATTACTTTGACTTGTTTCAATTATGCGTACAATACAGACCTTATACAATATTTATAATAATTAACCAGAAACCACTCATGACTCGCACCTATAAACCTATAGCCTATATATTTAGACCAACAGCAGCAAAATTCACGAATGTAGGAACTATAAAATATATATTCTAATCTAATACTACATATTTCTTTAATTAAATTATTGCTAAATGCATAATACAAACATCATCAAAATATTCATTTTCGTACACGTATCTTACAGAAGTTGAGAGTGGATGTATTCACATTTATGTCGTTCTTTTTACATATTATTGCCTTACGCTACACCTCACCTGAGCCAGTAATGTAATATTGCAAACGTGTTTCAGTAACTAGTTCTAGCAAGATTTAAAAGATTCATTTAATTACTACTTAATACTTATCAAGATCAGTTCACAAAGACTAAACAGAGTATATTGTTATTACACATCGTCCTTCATAGAAGAATATTTTGAACGGGAGAGGTAGCTGTCATAAAAGCATACTGTCAACGGTTAGTTAAAAATAGCTGCATTATGTCGTAGAAAAATTTAAATCTGCTTGGCTTGATAAAAGTCGGTTATGGTTAACAACTAGGAAAAACATTTGTCCATAGTTTATGGCCGTTTAGGAGTAGAGTTGTACGTATACTTGTAAAACTTTCAAACATTCATATAAGTATAGCTAATTTCATTTTCAGTTAAGACTTGTTTGATATCGTAGTTCTCTCATTTTGTAGTTGAAAGTTGTCGTTTACAATTTACACTATTTAGCAGCTAACTAGTTTACGTATATTAACATGAAAGATCGTTATGAAACACTCATATATTGAAAATTCTCGATTTTTGGCCAAACTTTGCAATTTGCATAGAACAAGTACGAGATTGATAATGGACAACGAGATAATCTCCTAATAAGGGCCCTTGTCTATTTGGAAGCCAGAAGCAGCAGTGGTTAGTTACTTATTGTTATACTACATTGATGAGCAACAATTGCGAACGAATACTGAAGTTTTTTAGCGTTGAACTGAAGGCTGTTTAGATTGGAACCCAAAGTGTTTTCGATTGCTCTTGCTCCACCATCAGCTTAACTTGAGTTGCCAAATAAGAGATATTTGTACCTCCAGGAACGCAGGCTAAAACATTTTAAAACCCACTGTCAGAAAAATATGATATTTTTAAAATGTACGTAATTATCATAATGCTTACCCGTCAAAAGATGTTTGTATTCACTTTCCACTTTCTGGGCATGTTCATACAATTCTTTGGAAGCTTTAGGAGTAATCTTCTCACAAGTACGCAAATCTTTTATTTCCCTAATTTGTTTCGCACTCTTGAATTTCACCAGAAGAACAATAGGATACATTTGGGCTCGTTGAAGTCTTTCGACTCCAGAGGTACCGACGTCAATGATGCAGTATAATTTCTGGAAGAACAATAAAATGTCAACATCAAAATACAAGTTACGTACGCAATTAGCACCGGAATGGCATGATTGAGATTTAGCCGACCAAAATACCTTTGCACTAATTTCCTTGATAGCGGCCATTGTGACGCACTCGTAATGGGAACCCTTTCGTTTATAGTCCACAAAAATATTTTCTGCTAAACCCTTCTCCAGCATAGGCCCAGAACAATGCATTACTTCAAGAGACACTCGTCCGAATTGGTATGGGAAGTCGAGAACCAGGCGCTCCGCGATAACGTCACTAAGTGCTCCCAAGATTATAACGGGTCGAAGGAAGCACATGTCTACGAAATTTGAGTTCGAGAGGATTAAGTTAAGTTGTACTTTTCCCAGTAATATCGCTAACTAAAGACTTTAATAGAATGAAATGCATGCAACGCAATAGATAGAGGAAGCCTGATAGAGAATATAAACTGCGACTTCATGCTCAAATAGCTGTATGGAAAATTGAAAAAGTTCAACCTTTAAAGTTACTTTGAAGAGCCTTCAGAGAAGTTGTGAGATATCAGAGGAATTAGAGAGAGAGAGAGGAGAGAGAGGACTTTTATCTCACTGAAAATAAGTCACAGAGTTTCAGAATCACGCCGAAATCTTGTACCATTTAAATGCGTCAGTGAAAGCACATATATAAACTTCGTTATCAAACCTAATCACTATAATAAAATGCATTGGAAATAGGCCAACAGAAACCTAACCGGAACACCCCGGAAGCAGAAAATTAATCTTTCAGCATTTATAATAGCAAAATATAAATCAGAATAATAAGAATGGCTGGAATTCTAAGTGCTACACTGTACAATTTACTGAGATTGCAAGACGGTCGTGACCGAGAAGGAAGTATTAATAATAATAAGTAAAGAGCATAAGTAAAGTTTAAACTCACAGTCAAGTCGTTCTACTCGCTGATATGAGCTCAGCGCGATGGAAGCTGACTCGTCCTTTAACTGCAAGCCTCCGAGCTGAGCGGAGAGATCACTGTAAGAATTTATTGAAAAGTCGGAGAAACTTGCAAGCTCTCTCGATGAGCTTCTATGATGTGACTTCCGTCTAAAGAAACTTCGTCGTGTTACGGTAGAACTTCGTCGATCCCCGTCCAAGTCACCTAAACTTCGTTTAAACATCATATCTTCTTCCACCCTGAAAATAAACAAGCCAGGTTGTAAGAAATCCAGTTTCAATAGCATGAGAGAAAGGAGCAACCGTATTGTACTTACTTGAATTTAGAAGGTATAATTCCCCAAACTTGCTGTCGGCCTTCAGCATCCACCTTCCAAGCCCTCCATCTTCCTGGTTTACCGTTGTACATGGTGTTATCCACGTACAAGATTTCATCTTTGTGGAAAGTGAGTTGCTGCGGATCCAGTGTATTTGATTGTCCATGTTGATGGTCACTTGAAGCCGGAGGATGATCAAACAATGACCGGATATAAAATCCGTCCCCTGGCTTGTCTTTAATTTCATTGTAACCTATAAAGAAACATCAAAACACGAGGTCAGATATTGTTTTTAGAAATAATATTTCAATCATAACAATATTCCGAAAATCATTCATACGTTGTAAATTATACTGCACGAGAACTCCGACTTTATCCAAAGGCTTTGCCAGTTCAAAAGCCGCTTCCTCTGCCGTAGCATGTTGAAGATCGGTCCCATTATATTCCAGAATCTGATCGCCAGTTCTAATTTATAGAAAAGAAATCTATTTTATAACAGTTTGCGCAAATTAATGAACAACAATTTCCATAATTTAAGACACAAACCTCAGCCCAGCTCGTTCAGCAATTGAATCTGGCTGCACACTATGGACATAAATTCCAACGACGTTTCCCCCAACCAAGCATACGCCCAAATTGGACGAGTTCTTTTGTAGTTGAAGAGTAAGGAACCTTGTCTTCTCCTGCAGCAGCATCTTTCCTTCTGAGCCATCTGTGACAATACTAGCACCGCCGCTACTTCTTGTGGATCTCAAAGTTGATTGTTCTGAAGGAGGATCACGGTCCCTGTCTCTATCTTTGGACGCTGCGGCAATAGAAAATGCTTGCTGAATTTGTTGCTGCTGATTTGGAAGTCCAATTACTCCTTGACCCTGTTGAAGCTGACTGGCTTTGTTCTTCGTGAGACTACTATTAGCACTAGATGGTTGGCCACTGCCTCCTCCTCCAGAACTCTGATTTTGTAGACTTGAGTTCTTCTTCGAGTTTCGAACCAATGTTGATTGTGGAGAGTTACATGGTGTTGGTGAGCCTGAACGGGAACCTGACCTTGATTCATTGTCCGACATTGATGAATTGTTATCATCATGTCCTGCAGAGGACGATGATTCCCCATCCGAATGCGAGTCGTCTGAGCTAGACCCATTATCGTCTGTAGGCGAATAATCAATAAACAATATATCGCAATTGTTACTCTATTGTCTCACAATGTTCACAACATTTGCAATTTTTTGCTCACATGATTCTTCCGGATATTTTTCAGGTGAATATTGAATCAACATTGTTATCGAATCTCCACATTGTCGCAACACGTGTGCGGCGAGGTCATACGTAGCCGAACGCATATTGATTCCACAAACTTCCAAAAGCTGGTCACCAATCTTTAAAAACGCGAGAAAGTACAATTATAAAAATTATTAATATTGTAGTTCTTGATATACAAATCTATGTAGTATATAGTATATATATATGTACTATAATAGATACCAACCTGCAATCCAACTTGTGACGCTAGCGAATTATCTGACACGGATGACACGAAAACTCCGCCTCCATTCGCTTTGCAAGAAATCTGAATCCCGAGGGGTTCGGTGGACTTATCATACTTGTCAATACGTATTCTCCGTAACTCTCCAGGGGCAGGCTTTCTTGGCCAGGTACGAAAATCAGAAGCTCCGGAATGACTACCAGCACCGGGATCAAGTACCTAAAGGATTTAAATAGAGCTACAGTTTACGTCGTGTATTGCATAACATAAATCAGTGCCCCCTAATATCAAAATTGGATGAGTGTAATTGAAAACATCTCCAGGATTGCAGCTACGCTAAATCTTTACATATTTACCCTGATTCTTCTCGGATTGCCAGCCTAACATGTCCATAGAAAGCAGCATATAATATTGACGGGAAGATAATTGATATAAGTACAAAAATACAAACAATTTGTGTTTTAGCAAAATTCAGTGAGCATTATAGACAACACGTACCTCTATGTGATAGGTTGGCATTGGACTGTTGCGAAGCTCAAATTTCTCTGTTGAGCTCCGACTCGTTACACTCTGATTAGATGGGATTCTGATTCGCTGCGGCTCCCTTTTACGCGGAAAAGTTCCAGATGGCTCAATCGGGAAACTTGGATGCAATGGAAGATCATCGGAGTTTCGAAAAGTGTTAACTTTGTGACTACTCGACGATCCCAAAGACATCGAATTGGATGGTTCATTAGTAGGTCCATGAGGGTGACTATGATGATATGTAGGTTCAAAAGTAAAGCTATTATCAGATTTTGGTATTGAAAGTGGCAAAGTTCCACTGTTTGATCCAGGTAAAGCTGTTCCCACAATGTTATGATGATGAACGGAATAGCGATTCCGATTTGTGTAACGGTCAAGAGTGCTGGTGACAGTTACCGGGGATGGACCTGAATGACTTAAAACTGAAAGTATAAAATAGATTTAGCACATCTGTGGCCAAAGGCTCCATATTTCATAAGATTACCCTGAAATATATTTTCTTCATTTTTACCATTTGAGCCGGGACTATTCCCTACAGGTACATTAGGTATTGCTATTGAAGGTGGTGTGACAACTTTGTCCAGATGGTCGCTCTCGCTGCTATTATTCTGATTCTTCACCATTCGTTTCACATAGTATTCCAGAATTTCCATATTTCCTGACTTCACAGAGAAGTCTATGCTTGAACCATCAGACATTGTCAATGTGGGAACGACGCTGTTCCTGTCCGGGGCACTGTAAAGTAGCACGTAAGTATAATCTTAGTAAACAACCTACATCCTCCATTTATGTAAACACGTCAGTATGGAAATCGCATACACACCATTTCCCAAGTTTGGAGCTTGGTGTTGGATCATAAACTCCAAACGAATAGCGATGATGTGGAACCTGCCCTCCAGAGGGAAACGGCAGCCCATGGTTATCCAGTGCTAATCCACCAGCCAGAGATGAGATGCCTGACCGTCCTGGTCCAGCTAAAGTCAAACTTTTACTATTAATACTGATCCCAGAGGAACCACTTCCACCACTCATCAAAGGTTGGCCACCTCCAGGCATAGCGATTGCTCCAACACTTTTCGCAGGATGAGGTACGTTCAAATCCCAAATCATGTTTGAAATGGGTGCTCTATCTTTACCTCCTCCTGGCCGTCGAACACACATGCTGTTACTCGCATTCGCAATACTCAAAGCAGTGTTGTGTGGCGTATATTGACCGTAAAATGATATTTCTCTTCCGTGATGACCCACAGGGTTAGGACTGTTATCAGTCACACACCGACTGGTATTGCTCGTGTTTGATGTTGGCCCTACAGTTCCATCGTTATTTGTCTCTTGGGGGAGAGTATATGAACATGATGAATTTCTTGGCAACATCATTCTCGGCCATGTCCCGTTTTTATTGACGCTATTCTCCGTGGCAGAATTACGTGCTGCAGACCGTTTCTTCCTGCTCTTTCGACTATTGTGAGATGTGGTTCCAGATGAACTTCCTCCAATGCCCCCTGTCCCTCCAGCTCCCCCAGAAGCTATCGCAGAATCCAATGTGGCAAGAGTTGCTTCCTCAGGGGAAGAGTACTTCTTTCCAGGTAGACGAACACGGAATATATCACGAAGACCACCAGAAGATAAACCACCCTTTCCACCTGAACCTACGCCGTCTCCTCCTCGACGTGGCATAACTGTGCTGGGCTCAGATTTATCCGACTTTAGAGACGAACTTGATGCATGATAGTTATTGGATGGGGTTTTCTGATTTGAGGAAGTGTTCTTGGTTTTGCTATTTGATGAGTTTGGATTTGTGTTAGAATTGATTGGACTTGATAAATGACCAGCGCTCCGGCTCAGAGTTAATACTACGGGATCGATGTCTTCAGAGAGAGCAAGTAGTGCATCTTGTACGTTGTCAATTTGAGTGTCATTGATCTAAGATTTGCAAAAGAAAGTTAAAACATGAACGACTACTTAATAATCACTTCATATTTTAAAGCTAAGATGCAAAGAGCAACTTACAAAGAGGACCCTATCTCCAACATTTAAATTCATTTCCTTTGCTGCCGGGGAACCAGGTACAATACTGGAGATGTACACTCCTGGCTCAAAAACTAGGCCGTGATCTGCGCCTCTTATATTTGGAAGCTGTAAGAGTACAGTTATACTGCTTTACAAGACCGTTGATGTTTGATACATTCCTCCACGAAATTCGCAAATTCTTACCTTGATGCTGTAGTGGCCAGAGTGCATATCCGAATCAATAGCAGAATCTCTTGACTCGGAAAAACTAGAGTTTGAAAGATACTGAAATCTCATTGAGCGATTTTCTTTTTCAATTTCTATTTTATCGCGAAGTTCCTTGAGCTGTTTGGAAGCCAAATTCTTTTGCTTTCGTATATCTTCAGACTCACTGAGCGCTTCAGCCAAATCCGATACAGCACGGTCTCGTTCCTTTCGTAAGCGATCACAAAGCGTTCTCAGACTTTCCCGTTCTCGAACGATTTTATCTCGCTCGTTGAAAGCCCAGTCCCTGCGTCGCTTTGAAACTTCTGATTCTTGCAAGGCTTCTGTAATTTTCACAAAAAATCTATTTTCACATCGTCTGTATACCGTTTTATTACACCATCAGGCATGAACTCTTCCCCTTACCAATAATGCATCCGAAAAGTGAAAGCACAAACAGATTAAAAATAGAGGAGAAACTTAAAAGGAATGTTTAACTACGCTTACGCTTATTGATAGACGTGGAATATATGATTCATAAATCAATACAATACCTTGGATCTTATCAAGAAACTCTTTGTTTTGTGCTTCCAGCCGTTTTATCTCCTTCTTAGACTGAGCTAAATCATCCGTCAGTTTCTCCAGTTCCCTGTGCACAGAATCCCTTTCACTCATGATCAAGGAATACTCTTGTAACGCAGCATCGCGTTCCTCAGTTAGCCTTTTGATGTCCTTGTTTGATTTTATCCGGACTGCCATCGCTTGATTAATTTCTTTCATAGCTTCTTCGTGTTGTTGCTGAACCTAAAATTTACAGGATTTATTGTTGATCGATTTCGAGACAACTGTTGCTTTTTCTTTTGGAGAAGAACTGGATGTGGTGTATCCGATAACGTACCTTAGATAATGCCTCTTTGTACTCATTACGTTCTCGAAGGGCCGAATCCCATTGTCGGATCGCCGCTGTACATTGCTGCTTCAACCCATTTCTTTCTCGGATGGCATTACTTGTTTCCTGCAAGGCTTCCTCGTACAACTTCTTAACACGGTTGACCTCTTCCTAAAATATTAAATAAAAAAAATAACGTTTCGTGCTCAAATTTCATTCCCCCTCCAACTGATCTTCTAATGCGTTGAGTTCTACCCACCTGGGCTAATTCCAGCTTGTGCACAGTTCCCGAGTGGGATGCTATCAGATCCGCATATCGTTTCCGAAGGGATTCATAGTCCTCCTTCATCGCATCATACTGCTGGAAAAACGCCTCTGGATCCACCACCCCAGAACGCGTTAAACTTCCTACATTTGTAAATACAAACTTGAAATGATATCTGCCACTATTCAGTAAATTTTAAGAAATGAATAATATTTAAAACTCGTACCACCGTCCATCATGAATGTAGAATGGAATCCACCACTTTTAGCCCTCTTTTAAAATACTAAAATCTCATTTTGCAAGGTACATCTCAGAATATTTTTGCATCCATTGTATTGTGTGCGTCTCCATCCAAGACGGAAATCCCTGCAGTCGTTACAAAATGTTATTTCGCTAAAATAGTTTCAGGTCCAGTGTCCAGTCCAATTCTTAATAGTTAGCAGTGCGTATTTTCTAATTTCTCATCACACCACACTCCACGAGCAGTCAAACCCGTCGAGAAGGTGAATCCACGGCACCGTCAACCACTGACAGTGCCCACTCCGGAAAACTTATGGAAGACAGCAGAACAAATGATGGCTTAACTCCAAATTAAATTTGACACACTGTGGACGTGCGCGATGAGCTCATTCTATACCTACAATTGGAAAAGAAAGACAGTATTATCAACATTATAAACAGTGTTTTGTCTGAAAAGTAAACAAGAATTACTAAACACTATTTAAACACCAAACACTAAACTAAAAACACCTTCGCGTGCTTTTACTTCGTACTTTTATGAGGTCCTCAAGAGTGCTCAAGCTCAAGAGCTTATCCTATTTTGATGGGAACAATGGAAATCATACTTAAAAGTGCATTTAATACTTACTTGCTGTATTAATTGGATATGCATTTCCTAATCAGAGGTGTACTGTGTGTCAATTTAAAACTGCTAACTGTCCTTGCCTTGCCCTATTATTCCAGATTAAATAATCACCCGAAAAAATAAACTACTTGACAAGGCGTCTTCTTGCTGCTCTAATAAAACACAAACTGCAAACCTATTGAAAATACGTCACCACCGTCGCCGTCTACAAAACTACTTATCAGCAGCAGAAGGGCTTATTATGTTATTATCAGGTGGATTGGATATATGTGGATGTTGATATATGGGGACGGATGATGGACAGCTGAAAGTTGTGAGAGGTGCTCAGGTGGATTGTGGATGTGGATAATAGCAAAAACAAAACGAAACCAATTATTTTGCAACATCCCCAGTCCCAACCCAGTCACAAGAGAACAGTGTACGAACGAAGAGGTAAGTATCTTCAGCTCGTATTTGTTTGCATCCGTATGCCTATGCACTTATGCACACACAACTCTTGTGGGAAAATACACAAGAATAATTGACTCGTCCCATCCACTCTGATTTTTTTTTGGTGAGAAACATGCCTACAGCACAAAAAAGGGTTATAAACTCACTATAATTTTGTCTTGTGTCTCAAGTCTAAACCCATCCCAAATGAATAAAATAAAATGCAATCAAAACAATATCACAATCCCACCATATCATTATCATCAAGTCAGAAAATACACGGTTTCCGTTTTCCTAAAAAACACTCTCATTCTCAGCCTCCTTTTCTTTAAAAAGATTTTACTGTACACTTATATTAAACTATAAAAAAACTTCCTAATCTTGATAAAAGTTAGTTGTGTAATACATGTTGCATTGTGCAATACTTGCATGCATCACTGCATTTTCAATTGTGAGACGAGATGCAAAACACAACGCCACAAAATATAACAAGATTAAGATGTGCCCAAATTACATATACTGGTACAGGAACTTAATCTGTTACCCGCTCCACGAATAATTTTTTTTGGATTACATACCCGAATTCGGTACCAA
>JAQFZW010004311.1:0-10558 GCA_034687055.1 Heteromurus nitidus | reverse complement strand
TTAGCATGTGATGTGATCTTAACATGGGCCTTAGCAGAGGCAATCGTTTTAACATCGGGCTTAGCAGAGGCAATCATTTTAACATGGAATGTAGCTGAGGATTGTCTGTTAACATATTACTTAGCACTTGGTATCGTCATATCATAGGACTTAGCAGTTGGATTCATGAGGCTTAGCATTAGGTATCATCATAACATTGGACTTAGCACTGGGTCTAATCATAACATACCTTAGCATTAGGTATCATGATAACATTGGACTTAGCATTGGGTACCATCTTAACATTGGACTTGGCACTGGGTCTAATCATAACATGCCTTAGCATTAGGTATCATGATAACATTGGACTTAGCATTGGGTACCATCATAACATATTCCTTAGCATGGGGCATCATTATAGCATAGGGCTTATCATTAGGTACCATCATAACATTGGCCGAAGTCCCATTGCTCCTGCTTCATAAGTCTATGTTCATGGGGCACCTGAGCATCATGCATGAGCATCATGCTTAAAGGCAAAGATACTTGAAACCGCTTGCGGCACTTGTTTTTATTCATAATAACATTTTTTTAAATTACACCAATTCACAAGCTGCCAACACCAATTTGCTTCTTCATCAGGAGTATAGACTAATTATAAGCATAATGATTGAACAATTTGAACATGCCTACCGATTGAAGGAATTTTATTACGAAAAATTACGATCGTCACAGGATAGACTGAAATTACTTCGCAAGACGGTCGAGTTAATTTCACTAACAATATTGCCAATATTATATTGGCAATGCTTTATTACAAGTACAAATTGCTTTAGTTTAAACGAAGTCAAGAAAACAGCCTATATATAATTCAGAAACAGTATTAAGCTTTACAATCGGATGAATGGAGAAACACTTACGATTTTGCCCTCCAACGATGCTGTAGACTTTAGACTCATGCACACGCTAAGAAATTATATCGTTAATGTGGATTGTTTTCTCAGAACCTTGAAAGTGTGTGCCAGGTCAATGGATTTCAAATAGAGACAGAACAGTTTTATGGCTTCGTTCCAGGATATCCAGACTATTTTGCATGCTTGTCACTCACAACGCTTTCTGTACATATTTACAAATAATTCTGAATGCGAATAAAAAAGGGTGGTGACGCAACTCAAAAGAATTGTCGCGTCAACTGGCAGAATCGACTTTCAGCTGATTGAAAAGCTACAAAATTCTACATTCGATTCGCAATGCTTAAGGCTTAAGCAGTCCGTTATTTGGGTTGCAGTTTACAAACCGATAACATGCATAACAGACTAGTAGTATGCAAAGCGAAATGTGCGTGTGCCAGAACTTATTTATAGATTTTAAGTAGGATGATTGAAACATAAATACAAATTTCAACTCTTCTCACGATCATGTAACTCACAAGTCTATGCGTAAAAGACTCAATGCAGTATTCCAAGCAATTTACAGAGAATTTGGAGTTGGAAACTGAATTCTATCCTCTGCAGTGATACCAGTCGGTGAATTTCTCGTCTGGGGGTACACAGTATGGAGTGTCAGGAGTTGCGATTTCTAATAGCACAAAATAATTTACTGTGTGGAATAAAAGCATACACATGTCGTCATTTTAGGGAACCATCTAGCATGGTTGTGCTATGCATGTGTCGGTTTCAGATAGAACGGCCGAAGAATGTTGCAAGGCAGAGACGGATTGCCGTCAAAAGTAAATGGGCAAGGTTGTATAATGCAAATCCTTGGACTTGTAATAATGTACTTGTTAGCCATAGATTTCTTCTGAAACAAGTTCATGTACCAATGTCCAACATGCATGAAGGGTGCATTGGTAGATACTGAAATTTATCCCTCGTCTGTAAATAAGGCCATTTGGAATTATTACATTTAGTACAAATGGAATTTGCACAACTATAATATTCAAAAGTAGTCTGGTATCGGTATCCTACATGACAGCTTTGACAAACTCCTGTTTTTTATTATTTTCGTCCACCAACTAATCACATGCATTTCTTAAGAACTGGTTCAATTGTTTCAGTGAATATTAGGCATCACATAATGGTTTCTATAATGTAGTCTGATGAGTTCGACTGCATGAAAAAATATCTATTTGTTAGTTGTGCATAAGAATAAAGGTTGAATTCACACGTGATGGGCTCCTGTTTGCTCCTGCTTTAGACGAATGTGACTTTGAGCACACGGTACAAGTCTTTAACGCATGCTCAGAGATATGGTTGATTTCGTATTAATGATATTATCATGAGTCAAGATTTGAACAAGGAATTTCGCACTATCAGCATTCAGCATATATAAAATGGAATATTTTGTATCGGTAATGGATTTGTGACTAGCGTGATGCACAGTACTTGAGTTGAATGTGTCAACATTATGCTAACGTGAAGAAATTGGAAATGATTTTAGTTGGCTCTTCTGTATTTGTAATGTCGAAGCTTAGTTAGGGGTATTATATGTGTGTAAGAATAGTACTGAATGTAGAAAACTTGATCTACGAATTCAGTAATGAAAAAGAATAGTCGCTTACACGCTATAAAAATTATAACCGATAATTTCCTAATTTGAGATTCTTGTCGTATTCACAATTGCATGTAGCATCTACTTACGATTAGTGACATTTAACCGAAAAGTATAAGCAGGGTGTTGCTCAAATGAAACGAAGGTGAACTAAAGAGGACACAAGAAGGGAATCACTAGTTTATGTCAAAGTACAAGGAATGCAATAAGTGTGGATAATGCAAGGAAATGCCGAACATGAACATGAGACAGACATCCAACAAGCATGGTGTAAATGTGTGGTACAGAGAAAATGAACTTGATATTTGACTCGGTTTGGCCACTCCGCCATGTTTCGATAAAGCACTCGCAAAGGAAGCTACGGTAGATGATTTTATGGTAAAGGAAACAGAATTGAAAGTATGCACCATGGCTTATATACGTAAGTGGGATTGCGAAAATGTTCTTGACCTTTTTGGAATCCCGCAGTTCCTCTACATATGTACATGAAATAGAGCATACGTAGAAAGTGGGAATGCGGGTAAAAGCTTGTGCAGATATTTGAAGTGGAACCAGCTTAGAATTCATCCTTTTAACAGAGTACGAAGCGGAGCATGCGTAATCCTGAGTGTAAGCACAGTCGTGCCTATGTATTATGTAGGTTTGTTTCATACAAGAAATGTAACATGCAATAGAAATGCTTTATGTGCGGTTGCATTTTTCGTTCGTTTCTGGGAGGTTGGGTGCAATGGAGAGATGTGATAACGTTTTTAGCACCGCAGCAGAAGATGTGCTGTTTTCTTTCAATTTAGTTTTGCACTTGCTGATCGAAGATGGGCTGCCCTCTCCCAATAGTATACTTGTCGCTGATTTCACGCTTGGTTTTTCTAGTTTTTCCTCAAATGTATGTGCTGACGGTATGCATATTATTTAACGAGTGCTCAGCAACACTAACAGCGTGTTGTAAGCCTGAATTCTGATACCTACTTTAAAAGACAAAAAACACAGATATAGTTTCAGTACTTGTGCTGCTTCCATTGTTGAATTTTATGTTCGCATCATTTCATTAAGGAAATATAAAAGATTGGGTGTGCACTCTACACTCGTGCTGAATGGCTGTACATTTGATGGTTCACAGATGCAATTTTGGACCTTCCAGTACATATTTAATTGCTTCCGCTGAAGCACATACTTTATGAAAAGATAGCTTACTTTCCGAATAAAATGAGATTCCCAACAACGAAGTGCTTTCACTGATCTCCTTTAGCTGCAATAAACAACAACAGTATTGTATGAAATACATCGGAAATTCTTCAAGGGCTAGGCTCAGTCACGGTCATGGACATTCCCATATTTGAGTTGGGACTGTGGAAAACATTAATGCTAATCTGTGGAGATTCTTTTGTAGCGTATTCCGTTTCGTTAATTTAAAACGGTTCGAGGACGTCAGCACCACTTTTTATAAGATTAGTACATTTAGCTGCACGAAGTTCACCGTGTACATGAAGATCAGTAAGCTAATCACACAAAACTTTTCCACTGCCGTTTTACCTCTGGATACGGCAGGTGATAAAGCTATATTTAGCAGAATGTCCCAAGACAAATACTTTTGAGATGCTAACTATATTGTAATTGTATTGGTAATTGCCGCCATAAAAAGGTTTACTAGGGTTCGGTGTGCGCAAAGTGATTGTCCAGATGCAAATGAATTTATTTTTAAACACAACAACTATTGAAATGCAAAATTTTTGTAGTGTCTACACTCTGTGCATTCAAATAACAAAGTCATTATTTTCCAAAGTTGCCGAGACAGACGTGCAACAACCTATAAAATGACAGCATCCGTGCATTTATCATGTTCAATAACATGTGACATGCAAACTAGTTTGGTTAAAAAATTATTATTGCTTTGTTTTCTTATGTTAATGATTATGTTCGTTAGTCGCGTAGTCAGAAGTCGAAATGCACAAAGGTTTCCTCATTCCAATAACCCTTCATCGTAGATAAATTCTACACAATTCATACTCGTTTGAATTCCGAGCTATGCTTAATATTATTCATTACCTTGCTAATCAAAGGACAAGGAGGGCATCTATTAATACCGCATGAAAATTTCTATGTATGAATAAAATACTTCACTTGGTTTTAATTAAAGAAGGGGCCGTGTTAAAGTTAAATGGTATCACATTCGCATTTATGACAACATTTAGTAATGATTATCTGATTCTGAAAGTAGCTGTTTAGGATTATATTGCCCATGGATTTATTTGAAACCATCTCAGCAGAATCTTCTGTAACACCGAATTCTGACTGTTTAACTGTCATAAAATTAGTTTGAGAGATTACTAATTGTCAACAAGACTTGCATTCAAGTGCGGAGGCATTCAAACCAGCCAGTAATCATTTGTCTACCCATACGTACAAATAGCTTAAAGTGAAAATTGTATTTGTGAGAAGTGTGAAGTAGTAGACTTTCGTAAGATGTAAATGACAGCCTGGAAGTTATCACATTACTTCGAGATCCAGAAACCGAGTTTCTTTCTAACTTTATTTCTTTACTTAGATAATAAAATGGGCTTGAAAATTGCTTGAAAATGATAACATCGCGGAGCATGTTATTTATGCCATCGTATGGGAGTTATAGTTGTAAAGTTTAAGGTCATGTTATCGTAGTCAAATTGCCAACATGGTATATTACAAATGATGTTGAGTTTGAAAACAACAAAAATTTTAATATCGGTGGTTTGAAATTCATACATACATACAAAAACTGAGCACCATACGTCTTCCAGCATTTGTATTTACTGTGCCTCTACATCTGTTAACTCTTAATCAGAAACAAAGGCATCGATATGCATATAAATGTATTTCGTCCGAGAATATCTCTCTTTGAACAAGTAAACAAGTATTACTAGTTGATTTATTTCAAGGTGGAATATTTCTGATACACTCCTTAGGGAAAACGAGCCGTAGTAATCAGCATCGAGATGACGACTCAGAGTCTTGGACTCTGAGGACCACTTAGTTTTTATACATTCCAGCAGCCGTTTACTCTACTGTGTTCCAGCCAACACAACACAAAGAGAAATTATCTGTGTTGGCTTGTTCTAAACAACCAAACAAGTAAATACGCATCCATCATGGATACGTTGTCCATAATCCTAGTAAAAAGCTGCAGTCAGGCAAAGTTCAGGTGCTCAACAACACAGAGAAATATTAAACATAATGGGACTTGGTTGTTGTTACTACTTCGACAGCCAAAAATTGCAAGTCTTGTACTCGCGAAACCTTGAAGAGTAAAGTCAAGTTAAAGCGAAACCAATTTATTCATATTACCATATGCATACATGCTTGTATTTCCATGTAATACTAACTCATGCCATGTTGATATACACGGAATGCAAACCATGATGATGGGAGGAGAGCCACAATATAGCTACGTTTGTCGTAAATAGGAATGTTGTTTCTCCTTTTCATTTGCTTCATCTACAATAGTAACCAAGAAAGATTTCATGCGTTATATATACTTCATCTGTGGAATTATTATAAGTAGCTGGAGCAATGATGTGATGAGGCTTAGTTGTGTTCAGATCTTGTAATTGAAAGCACCTTACGTATATCACACATCAATTGACATCAGCACTAAGCCCATTTATCGCGATTTGTCAATTACTTCTAACTACGACGCTCTGGAACAAACCTGATTATTCGCTATCTAAATTTCAAGAATCAAGTCACATATTGTATGAGTTACACAACTGAAAGAAGGGAGCTTTATCGCTCATTTTTATTTCAACGTGCCTGATAAGCTCTCAAAGTGAGGAATCCGGTTTGAAGCAATAAAAATGAATTGTTCTGTAGCAGCGGGATTAGTAGCAGTTAACACAGCAGTTTGTAGTAGTGCATCCACTGCTGGCAGTACAAATAAAAGTAATGAGGAGAAAATGCAACCTACTCGAAGAACAAGAAGGGTTTCGTCATCAGCTTTGTATGAGATTTGGAGGAAGGACCAGAAAGATGTTTGTTACTTGTATGTCCCGGATGAAGATGTAAGTTAACTAACAGCATCGGATAGAAATGATTGATCGCAATGGATTGTCTGGTTCACACAACACCGTAGATAGCCTGAAATTGTTCAACATGTTTCTGTGCATGTGTGAAGTGTAATCGTAACACATCGTCTTTTGATTAATTCATTCTTATCACGAAGGGTTTCAGTACGCATAGGATAGAACTGTATCATAACCTGAATGTCAACAGTTTTGTAAACATTTAGATAGTATCACTGATTAGAATGTGATATATGAGACAAAATTATCTAAATACTCGGAGCAAATTCAATATTGCAACTATCTGTTATTGTAGGGGTGTACGAAGATGTTATAAGTCATGCTAGCGTGTTGCTTGAATGCAGATGTCTGTCTGGTGCTCGTTTCGAGTCAAGGTCTGTGAGGAAATTGAAAAAAGTTGTAGGGATTTATGGTTACGTTTGACCCAGAAATGTGGATATATATCAGTGAACTCAGTAAAATCTACCGACGACTGTTCATAGCACACCGATTTTGTATGATGAATGAAAGGAATGTAACACCGTGCCAGTGGGATTTGGCTGGTGTATAGCGCAAGAACTTCATATTATCGGTTAATATCCAAGCTTATATGACAAAAAGTTTATATATAGGACAAATAAAGTGCGTGCATATTGAAGATGCTGAATGTGAACTCCGAACTAACTCGTAAGCTTCAACACCATATCTTTTTGCAAATACTTCCTGACATTCATTCAGTACAGTTAGGAGTCAGAAGAAGAAATATGTCTATAGGAGTAGATGTGGGAAAATGTAGGTCATCCAGACCCTCGAGTGCGTGAGACATGTAAATTCCATTTTTCAAGATGAAGGTCAACTGCAAGAAGTCTCTTGGAGTTGGTTCAGGCAACCTGCAAATGCAGGAAGGAAGTTATTAGGAAGTCTATATAGAACGATTGGACTCGTCTGTGTTAATGGAATAACCCTTTTTTACTCCTCTGTTTATGCTACCTGCTATAGACAGCAAATTTATCCGAGAACTTGAAAACAGCACTAACATTTGTGCTTGGTCTGTTCCTGGAAAGTGGACGGGAGCTGGCATGACGGATGTTAATCAATTGCTTTTGTCTGCAGCTTTTGGATTTTAGAGTATATGGAATTATGGAAAGCATATTAAAATTAGGTATGCGCGCAGGTTTGTGTGAATTTCCGGAAGGAATTGTGCTGTATTCGTATTTCCACGATCTAGGTAGGAGTGTTCTAATTATTAGTGAGTGAACAATGATGAAAATATGGTTTGTCGGTTTTTAGTTAGCACGTCACTGGTATCGGATGATATCATGTTATCCATAAAAATAGCTCTAAAAATGGAAATGAAATTACATATCAACTTGTTGAATCTTTAATCATTTTTACGAAATGAAATACATGCATGAAAAATGGTAAATGACAAATAAACAGGTTTTGTAGGAAGTAGATCGCATTTTCAATATACTTATTATTGTAAAGTGAGTAGTCATAATTTTTCCTCAGTGGATTCATTCGCTCAGTCATTTGATTCGCCAATCGCCAGTTGGCTTTCGGTGAGGCACAGGTGCATAGAGTGTCTACAAAAACTAGATCTACACAATCTACACTTCTAAAGGCCAATGGGATGCAATTTGAAAGTTGACGAAATCACGTAAAATTTAATGCTTCAAAATGCTTAGCGGCTATCTTCAAGGAAATTCATGCAAAATATTAAAAATCTGCTACGTTGTTTTATCATTCAAAAGCGTCAGTACAATATCTTATATCTTCATGCGTTGTTTTCATTCTTTCTGCAGGACCTTGTGAAAAGCCACTTGATGTTCGCCGTGAGGGAAGAAGTGGAGGTGCTGAAGGAAAAAATTTCAGAATTAATGGAAAGGATATCGCAACTGGAATACGAAAACACTATTCTCAGAGCAAATGCCTCCCAAGAGACTTTGGCTCAATTGCAAAAGTCGACCCAACATCCCGCTCCAAATGCAAACGAAGGGCATCAGGGATTCAGCTAAAACTCGAACTTCAGGAAAGTTTGTGCGACCACACTAAATAAGTTTCTCTCTGTTGTGGTATTCCCATTTCCCAAGTCATACCTTATGTATAAGCGCCGTAGGATCTACAAGTTTATTAATTTGTATTTATATACTCGGTTTTATCGTAGGGAAAATAGTTTTGTGCAATGCAATTTGTCGTAGTTGTGCTGGATGTTTTGCAGTTCCTCAATGATAGAAAGTAGTTTCACATAATATTGTACATTATATTGTTGTAAACTTCGTCCGACTCTACCTAGCAAAAATGGTTGGTTATGCAGAGCATCATTGGTCCCTGGATCCTTCTCCGACTTTCCTGTTTGCATGTGGTAGTGGTATGGTGATGGAGTGCTCCAGTTGTCCCCGGTTTAAAATGAAGGGGCGGGGTGAGCCGCAATGACTACTAATGATCTGTGATTTCATTTATGTTTATCGGGTATGTCGCTATGTTGTATTATATTAGTAATAAGCAGCTTGGTAACATTATATAGACGGAAAACCCTAGGCACGCTTTTACAGACGGTTTCCAACTTATTAATATTATAATAAATATCTATCGCTATTATGTAATTAGAGAAGTACGAATACCACGCTAATCACAATGCATTTTCGAAATTGGAAAACGTTTTGTAAAAACCAATGAATGTATCGAGTCGCAATCCCCAGATATCAGCTTCAGTTTTTACCAGATTTCAAATTCAGTTCACTTCCGGCTGTAACAGATTGCTATTTTGCACCTTACATGCCCGACATATTGGTAGTATTTTGGCATTAATAGAAGAAGTATGTTACAATAAGACAGATGTTAAGTAGAGGAAAACTATTTCTGCACGCTGGTCCAAGGTTTGTAACAAATTCTTTTACACATAGGTTGTAGTGGCCATATTTATGTAGTCAGCAGTGAGGTATTAGCGTACATAATATCTTATTCTGTTGTCTATTTCCAACTTTCCAGCGTATACATTAAGCGCTATATAGTAGATTCAATTGAAGATATTAATAACCGAACTTATTACAATAGGCTTTGGAAGTTTGCCTTAAATGAAAGAGATTGGAAAGCGACAAAATCATGCATCGAGTCGGTAAATTTAGAGAATGTTTTCGAGGAAACATTCTCGATCAGGTTAGTTATATGAAGATGGCGAAAACGTGCAAAAAGTCAGATTTTTAATGTAATTTATATAATATAACATAAAGGTACGAATGCTATGAATCTGTGAAAATTAAATATTACAACAATCATTTATATGAACAAGGTTATCAAATCTTAATTTTTGTAAGCCTCCAGTATATTGTTTCACCACTACATCTTCCATTGTTATGTTTGCACGGTCATATATACAAGAATGATTGTTACACAACCACCTCTATAAGAAAAATAGTATTGTGTGTCGTCATATACGCCTTTGATTCAAATATTTATGAAAATTAAGAAAATTATATTGTTGTTATCGGTTGGTTACAAACTTCATTTGCGATAAGGCTTCAAAATTTTTGTCATATGCTATCAGTGACTCTATTGAAAGTCGTGAATGGTGTGTAAAATGATTTGCAATTAACATTATTTGGTATAGAGGAATCCTAAATGAACTAAAAGTCCCTGGATCTCCATGTTGCTGTAAAGGTGTGTATAAAAATTATTTGACATTTGGGGGCGACGGGCGATAGTACGCAGAAATAGAAGCTGGTATTGTGTGTGACTGATGAATAGAGTTGATGGCAAGTTTTTGCCCGTTTGGAAAAGACTGTTTATTATTATTATTATTATTGAAATATTCATAAGTGGTCGAAAATAAAAATTTTTTGCTAATGCCTACATGATTGATTTTTGTCTTTCTGGCACTTCATTCCGTCGTTATACATCACGCAAAATTCCCATATATTCAATGGCTATTCATTTCGTCGCAGCAGCAGCACGCACTTTTTTCAGTTCTCCACTTTTACACAAATTTTTTATTGCACAAC
>JAQFZW010004310.1:0-10560 GCA_034687055.1 Heteromurus nitidus | reverse complement strand
CGTTATATGAAAATCGACAATTTTCTCTCTTTCCATTGTTAAAAGTTTTCTCTTCGAAAGAGTTAATTTTTATACAAAGGAGTAGGATTCAAACTGTTATCCTTCCTTCAATCAAAATGATCGATCCTGAATCCTGACTAAATGTGCATGCATAAAACATTAAAATATGTGTTCGATGTAGTTCGACTGATATTTTCTCTCTCATCCTCACACCCCTAAACTCAGCAGAAGACTGACTGAGCATTGTACAAATAGACGACAACGACATAACTGTGTTCAGCTCTCCAGCTCCCGTCCACTGACCTGCTCTGACATTAGATGCTTGAAGAACGTACATGCCACAACAATATGCTTCAACTTTTAACCTCCTTTCGCACATCCTTCTCCATTCTGGTGTCTACATCAAGTTACAACTTACAACGAAGAAGCGAGATAAAGGATCTTGGATTTTTTGGAGAAATCGTGTATCACAAATGGCTTGGCTTGGCTCTGAGAAGACAACGAAGTACCCTAGATTACGTTTCCACCAGCCCACAGCGGTGTATAATGAACCCACAGAAGCTTAAATACGCAGAAAAAGAAAATCCATTCAAGTGCTTATTACGACCTATTCACCATTGCATGTTTCATATTACTTGTTCCCGTTGTTGAAGTTTGGGGTATATCCGACCTCGCATTTGTATATACAATTTTATTTACATTTTCACGATGAAAAAATACGATGAAAGTGTGCTCCACATATGCTCTCAATACCAGGGATATATAGCATATATATACAAGTCTGGAGTCTAGACCATATATTTTTTTCTTTTGAAGAAGCTCAAACATCCGCTGCAGATGCTCTCACGACAACAAAACGACAATGCCAATTCAAATTATTTTTTCCTAAAGTTATCGTTTCGTTACGCTACGAAGAAGGTAAGTAATACACATGTTTCAAATGCGTCAACAAATTCTCTCGCCCATGAAACAGTCCCAACATCCCACATTCATCTTCAGTAAGTTGGAAAGTAAAACGCGTAAAATAGCACTCGAACTCTGAAAATGCCAAAAAGATGATCACGATGATCCTCTTCCTATCAGACAAGAACGCATCAGAACTTTTGGAACGGCGCAATTTTGGGAAAAACATCGGCCGACATCGATGCTATTTTGAAGGCGAGCCAAGGCAAAAAAGGTTCATGGGAGAGCACGTTGTTTTTAATTACGTCACACATACATATTCCTCTCTCATAAACGATAAGAGGAGAATGATGAAGTGGAAAAAAAATTGCGATGGACCGCCAACACAACAAAGTATATTAATGTAAATAGCACAACGTTATATATTCACGTATTTATTATCAGAGAGCATGTGATATGAATAAAACGAAAAGAATTTTATATAATTCCACATCGTTATCAGTTAGAACTCTCCTCTTCTTGAAAATTATCTGGACTATTGGAATGAGCCACCGTTCCAAATGAGCGATGCTACTGATAAAAGTGTAGTTGAATGTGCGCAAAAGTCCAATCAGTGTAAATTGCAACAAATGAGAAACGACCATCAACAATAATATGTACGAAAGCCATATACACGTATTTTCCAAACAATATTTGCTACTGGAACGAAGGAAATGCAAACTATGACTCATTTTACATAATCGTAAAAGCATCACCTTTTGCCTCGTCATATCTTCATCTATGTCCATAACGTTTTAGCGATGTATCTGACTAAGCATGAGTTATAAGTTACAACGACAGCTAGATATAAAGCTAAGGTAAGTTGCGTTTTTTTGGAAGTAAAAGAAATACACAAAACAAAACTCGTAATGTGCAAATGAACTCACAAACAATCAGAGAATGATTAAGCCTTCATCATGATCGTCACCACACCACCGCGTCAGTAAATGGCTCTCCTATGATTACGATTACCATTCAATTGGCAATTAGCGTGTGCATTCACCATGTCATTCACTCATCATACGATTCTCATAATATGCATTGAAAACGACTTGAAGGAAACAGAGTCGCGAAAAGTGTTTTTCTCTGCAAATGTAGCTAATTGTCGCTGTTTTGATCAAATCTATTGATCCAGTCCAACCAATAGGAATCCTCGTACTATGCAGAATGCAAGCGACGCAGTAAGTACATATCTAATCCTCTTTGCACATTAATAATGTATGAATCGTCCTGCGCGCTCCAATGCAACAAGCACCACTCCTCTCACAATCAAACACAAGTTTAAGAAAACATTTTGCAAATGTGTGATTATTGTGCCATTCGCATTAAATGATGCTAACTGCTTCACTCAACGAGAGATCTCAGCTGATGAGCATCATCATCGTCATGGAGAGAGAGAGAGATGCTTAGAGCAAAAAGAGAATCGTTAAACTTGGTGATGTAAAACAAGTTATACATTATGTATGTGTTCAAGTTAGTAGGTATAGGCACACATGCAGCAACAGTTTTTGTGGGATACTGCTGGCACCTTGCCCATAGTCATCATCCCCAACTTTTTTAACATCACAAATTCTCTTTAAGCATCTTTTCCTAAACTAAACTTAAACTTCAATTCAGCCCTTTTTCCTTACGCATGTTATGCATTAATTGCAATTCTGAAGAAACCATAATATGCAATTCCTTTTTAAAGTTGAAGTTGTAAGAGGCATATTAAGTCAACTGTAAAACCCTTAACAATGAGGATAACATGCATAATATGCACACAAAAGTGCAACTAACACAAAGTGTACATTTTTACATGGGCTTTTAAACGTTGTATTGTTCATCAAAGAAAGATTAGCTCGCAAAAAAGGATGTATGTGATGGAGATGGATGATGCCCTGTTCAGATTGAGCGATACACCTTCAAGCTACTCACTGTATTCAAATTCTGTGTGAAAATATGTGCACACATGTAGAGATGACGACGGTCTATATATCTATCAAATCAAACCCTTTTCGTAAGATAGATGCAAAGATGAAGCTCGTAAGGGAAAAACTATAAAAGAATCACACCACCGCATTACTTTTTTAACTCGCTCACACACAGTTGTTTTTCCCCTGAAGATTACTGTGTGAAACCTGGTTGGTTCGCTTCTCTCTCAAATCAAAAGAATAACAACATTAAATTATTTAACTACACACACACCTGTGCACTGCACTCGATGCACTGATCATCATCAAGATTAGCGGAGAGAGAGGAAGAAAAAAAATAATTGTGAACGGATATGCAATGCACACCAACACCAAGAGAGGATGTGGATGATGATGAAGACGGTAAAATACAATTGTGAGGAGATGCACATTTGTTCCTGATTAACAATTCTTGGCTAACAATAATCTCCACGACAGTAAAAAAGACGTAATTTATATGCGAACTGCTTGGATATGACATAAAGCCAAGCCACCACAACTCTTTTCTCCTTTTTATCACTGATCCCCGTTTTCCCAACCTTTTTAAATGCACATATTGAACGTTTCTTTTTTTACGAGTGACAGTTCCGTTGTTGCTTGTTACATACAAAATGCCAATCAGTTTATCTGTGGAGAAAGAAATAATAATTGATTTTTGCTCAGTAATTACCTTTCGATTGCGTCCTTTGAAGACGACAGCGAACGCTCCATGACCAATAAGGTCTTTGGAGTTGTACTCGTAGTCCCCTATCAACTCCGTCATCTTGGATCTTTATGCCTCGATTACCGAGGACGTCAGTTTACACAAGGAATTTTGAAGGTGACTTCGGGGGATCCTTCCGTTAAGTCTCTAATTGGTAATTTGGTATTATTTTTATTTAAAAATTTAGTCAGCTTCTCCTTCGTCACATGTTTCCTCTTTGTTGTCCCTCAGTTTGTGGGTTGAAGAAGATTTTGGAAAAAATATAGGATGGCGCGGTTAGGGTTTCGATGGGTTTACCATAGCGACAGTCATCAACGCGCTCGATAATGGCGACTATCGACATATATTATTATTCTTGGCGAGAAAGGTTTTCTTTTTGTATAAATGCACGGTTGCAGTCTACTGGAGAAAGAAGCGGTGATCGAGTTTTATATATAAATTTTTCCTTTAATGCGGAAAACGTTTTTCTGGATTGAACTTAAGGAACGTGTTTAAACACGGTTTTGATCCCAGTAATCATCATCTCACTGGTAGGATTATATGATTGAATTATATTTTTCACGGTTGTCATAAACTTAAAACAATGTTACAAAAAACTTCCTTTGCAAATATATATTTGTAAGCTTTTTTTTCGTCACAATCATATATATACTTTGTATATTTCTTATTCCAAAGAAAGCTTATTTTTGTCTCACTTTTACCACACGTTACGTAACTTTTAATCAGGTATAAAGTAAGAGAGAGAGATAGAGAAATGTTTCCCGTACAAAAAAAGTCCGTTAGTGCACACAAAATATGTATATAGTTTTTATTTCACTGAAATCGAAAATGTTTTTTAGTGTTTGTAGAAAAAAAGTGAATTTTTTCCTATATTCTATACATTGTATATGTCTTTGCACACAAGAAAAGGAGTTTCTTTGTCCCTGGCCTGTCCAACCAGAACCAGACGATGGACTGACTTCATGAAGAGCTTTACATCGCAGCTGCAGTGCAATCCGTAAGCCCACAGAGAAAAAAAGCGTTTATAACACATCAATTCCTCACACAACACATATAACATTCATGTTGCATCAGGTTTATAACTTTACAAAGGAGCAAGCGTTGTTATATTTTGTGGAGAAGAATAGAGCACAGCTGAAACGCATCCATTCCATAAGCACCTAAAGCGTATGACGCCAAACGTAAGCATATTAGTCAGTGCTTTTACACTCACATATTTCAGAGAGCGAACGATATATCTATCTATATACGTTTCTTCAATGTGAGTTCGAAATTAGATATAACACAGGGAAGACTACCCCGACCAAGTTCTTTGTGCTCAAACAAATATCCATAAAAATTTTCTGGCGTTATATCACCAACAACCACACGAAGAGATATATGTAGATTTTTTGTGGGTTGATCATGATCATCCTTATGTTTCATATATTATTACCATAAAACTTCATTGTGAGCAAGAAGTTCTCCTCTGCTTTATTTTGGCGTATACTCAGACTTGTAACACATTTTGATATCTACCTGCTTCTCTTTATCCATATCCTATTCTACATTACCCATGGGTGGTAAACTTATATGTGGAGTGTGTGTATGTGTTCGTGATACATTTCACATTTTGCAGTTCACTCTCTGAAATAAAAAGCATAAGGCAAAGCCATGAACCTTCTTCTCGCTGGGAGAGTGAGAGAACTTGAAGTAAGAGTGGAAATGGGAATTATATGTTCCTTTCTCATAATATGTGGATGACTGTGTAGCAATGGTGATGAACCGCTTTGAAAAATATATATATCCACTTTTCTTCTTCCACAGGGAGTAGTATATGAGGAGAGAGGCTAGGTTCATATAAAGTTAGTTTGGTGAGTCGACGCACTGCGTGCAGTCAGGACGCTTCCCCTAGTTCACACAACGACAACGTTTGTTAGAGAAATCCACGGTAACTTACTCACTCAAACCTAAAGGGAGGAATGCTTACGGCTTGTTGCTATGTTGAAATCGGGAAAATGTACATTATTTTCTCCTTTCATGAATGGCTGGTGCTGGTGTGTGATCTGGGAACGCAAACGCTATATAATGTGCACACTCGCTCCCAAACCCTTTCTTCACATGGATTCTATTCTCCGTGCTTACAAAATGCATAATCACATCTGAGCAGAAGAAGACGCTATCTTTACTTTGTCATTTGAAGATTCACTTGGCTCTCTCACTCGCTGATCTGAAAATACAAGCTTTCCTCACAAATATTAAAATGCATGTAATTTGTGGCACGAAGAAGCGTTGTTTTTTCCTATATGCAATCCCGCACACTTGATTTCATCAGCCAACTAATTTGGTCCACCTTCTATCTTTCTTGTCTTTTTGTTAATTGCTGCCATTTGATGCCATCTGAACTGGGAGAAAACATGTGTGCAAACTGTAAGCTTCAAATCTTCCACTATCTGATTTCATGGAGTCGGAGTCGAAGGTTTAAATGCCCATATGCAACTCCTGAAAATCTTGGGTACAGGAACAGGAAAGGAGTCATCAAGTTAAATCTGCTGTATCATCAACGCAAGAGAGGGTAGCTGGCGGTGCTTGATGCATGACATGCAGTTAATGATTCTCTACTTAAATGTTTACCTTCGACGCTCTCCTTTTGTTCTGTATTTCTACCGTCAGAGTCGTAAAAAGAGTTCATTTAAATGTTTTTTCAAGACTTTCTTTTAACACGGATCAGAGGTATACTTTCTGTCTCCAAAAATCCTTGAACTCTTTCTTCTGCAAAAAAAGAAGATTTTTACACGCACCCATGTAGTGATTTTGCCACAGGCACAATGCTATTTATTCCTTATCTATTAAATAAATCTCTGGATATCAAGACAATTAGACTAGAAATCCTTGCGTTGTATAATGCCTATTATGTATAACTTTATGCAAGCCAAGTGGAAACCATAGCAGTTGCCGCCCTTCCAGATCCAGACGCTATATTTTTTTCATCAGCTTCTGTTGCTAGTTGCTTCACTTTTATCCTACGATTATGTAAGGTTAAACAAAACTCGATCGTTATAGGTCATCGGTCGTTCGTCACCTTTTATCGAATTATATGTATGTTATATAAACTATAGGCAGTGGTCAGGCAACGTCAATACAATGGGAATTGCTGTCAGTTCAAGGAACGTCCACACGAAAAAAAAACTTTCCATAATAAATGAATTGGTGACTGGGGACGATGATATTTGCAATGAATGGTCCGTGTTACATGTCTCTTTCGAAATGCAATAAGGAAACGAGTAATAGATGAAAGGGAAAACTAAGTATAAGAAGAACCTATCTGTCCTAAAGGTTCTCTCTTATAGGCTCTTGCATGCGACATTCCCTCTTTAATATTCTTACGTCAAAAGATTGCATGCTCGACTTTAATCAGTTTTTATTGCTTTATGTATGCTTCTTGTTGTAAGTGCGAGCTCAAGTCGGTATTTCTGATCAAGCTTGTTCGTAAAACGACGACAATCAGCAGCTTTCTTTTCGATGGATGACGGAGAAGAAGATGGCAGTAAGACATGACATTAAACATGTGTGGGGATGCTCCACTTGCTCGAAAGTCAGAGGAGACAGCATGGCATTTGCAATAATAATCACAATAAAAATACATTAACTTTTAAAAAGGAGTTTGCTTCAAGTAGCATCATCAGATCAGTATCGGGGTTGTGCATAATATCTTTTTTTAAAAAGAACATGCTTACTAACAACATTGATACAGATTGATACTGATAGGATGACGATGACACGATGATATGACTTCATCCCAAATCCTAACAGATGCGCTGTGGCTGCGGCAGACTTGATGGCGCATCAGCGAAAGAAGATCCGACCTCATGTTAACCAGCATAAGCATTTGCCCATTCTGCAGACATGCACATTTGTGAGGGGAAAAGGTGAAATAAGTCATTTGCAGTTGTTGAATGCATGATCATGTTGATCGGTTGCTAACTTGATGATGACGATATCTTCTCCTCTCTCCACTTGGTTTTGTTTGTTGTGCTGGTTAGCACGTATAATTTTCCATTCGATTGCGAATGAGAGCAAATTCACAAACTAAACACTGCTCAATTTATCAAAGCGGAGTTTCGCTTCGGCATAAAGGATTTGTTTTGGGTTTTGGTGACGATGGGTGAAAAAGATCAGCATGTATTACACTTGTTTCTCTCTCCCTTTCGGCGATATACACGCTGTTTATTCCTTTGCGGAAATCTACCCGCTGTGCTGGTTTACCAGTGACTGACAACGAGCACCTCTTATCAAACTTTAACGGAATGATGAAAACATTATACAGAAGCAAATGTGTGGGAAGATGAATTTTCTTAGAGAGCGTGATGATGATGTTTGTGGCTGGCCTTTGGTTTTTTTGCAATTTTCCCCCGAAGACGCTCTTTAAGCAAAAAAAATGTGTGCCAGCAGCAACTCTGCTCTAACGAGCAAAAAGGGGATTTAGAAGAACGATAACCAGAGGCAATGAAAAATCGACTATAATCAATCCGAATTCAAGTCAAAGCGAGAAGATCAAAGAGAGAGAGAGAGAGCGAGAAGATGAGAAGAGAAGAAGCTCTCTTTATAAGATGTTACATAACCACGCTCGAAACTATTCGAGCGAGGTGTAATGAGACGCTAAGCAGCTAAATGAATAGAGCTATTTTTTCCGGAGAGCGACAAGGTGCTTCTTAAACTTCAGCCAAAAAGAATCTTCTCCTTCAATACACACATTCCACACTCAAATAGTCAAAAATAACGTGAACGTAACAAACGGAGGCAACTGCATGTGTTGCGACAACGACAATGAGTAGTTGTAGTAATCCATGCCTTTTTTGCATACCATCGTGTCATGAATCCTGTGCGTGATCACAACACACAACACGTTGCTCCTCTGCTCCAGATGCGATCTTGTTCGTTCACTCACGCTAATCCCATTTCCTTTGTTCCATTTCCTAAATAGAATGTTTACCTTTCACACAACAAACTTCATCGCTAACTACTCCAGGCTCTTATTCAATTTTTTCGGGGGAGGGGAGTTGCTCATCTGTTCATCTTGCAGCATGTGCGGTGTCACATCTCCAGCCATGCGTAGATGACATATGACATAGCAACTGCACAAATTGCACACATTGACACTCGACAGCATATGTGGCGAGAGACATGATACAAAATCTATTTAAAATTCTAATTAATATTAAAATTACCCACATGTTCTTCATTTGCTCCATTCCAAACATTGAGTTGTCTTCCTCCACACTCCACACACTTGCTCGAATGTAAGCTTGATATTTTGGTGGCGATCGCAATTAGACAAGGTACAAACTAGTTGTGTACTACAAACTGCATAAATAATATATTATTTTTGTGTGGATTCAACAAGATTGGATAATGGTGTGATCATGTGTGCAGTCTCACGATCATATCAGGATTTTCTTGATTCATGAATTCATGACTCAAGATTGCTGAAGGTAAGTTCAACGATAGCTGTACTTAGAAAGATCATCGTTTTGAAAGGAGACAAAAACGAGAGGGGCCAGAGGTCGGTCAATGTAGTCGTCGAACGGATAGTTGAGAAAATACGTATAGAAAATGCTGCTGGTGGTTGTGCAGTGCACTGCACTCATATATATTCTGACTAGTTTTTTTTGTCTTACTTTTTTCTTGTCAGAGAGTTCAATCCTCGTATTTGTAATTTAGTATTAAAATCGAGAAATAAATTTGCCTTTTCTCATTTCGTCAAGTTGAATGTTTTGGGAAAACTGACAGGTTAAATATGAAGGAAGGTAGCTACCAGCAAAAGTGCATGCCAACATATAAAAAACCCTTTCGTTATAAATGTGAATGGCACATGTTTTCTCCTCTGTGTGTGTGGACGGAGTGACGGATGCTGAAGATAATTAATACCCTCTTTTTTCTGTATTCATTAAAACAACTTTATCCATGTCAGTTGTTGGTGCATTGACTCGAGACTACGTTGAGACATTTATATGCATAATTCTTCGTAAAATGACAATTAGGCTTTTGGAAAACAGTACCACTTTTATTGCAGCTTCTTGCGTGTGCTCGTGCGCAGGATTAGATGAAATAACGTTTCCCTTTTTCAACATCCCATTTAGCATCTTTTCCGTAACTATTTTAATGGCAACTGCACATGGCACTCTCAAGACTCGAGAGCAGGCATTCAGCTGACATTGATATTGGCATTGAATTAGGGAGTGCTTGTTAGACTCCATTAGTTTTGTACACGACAAAAACTCTTTTTTTAACCAGTCGAATGTTTGGTTGATGACGATCGTGATCGTTCGTTATGCAATTCTAACAAAACCCTTCTTTCTATTTTTTCCTTCTCGTCGTCCTGAGTAAAAATATATATCGTCGTCATTAAGCGGAGGGGGAAAAATTGCAAGCGTAATAAGATCAGAAGGACGGATCATTTTGAGAGCTTCTTGCCTCCTGAGCCTTCTTTCTCGCAATTCAATTGCCAAGTTTCAAGCGTGCAAAGAACATGATCTCTCAACGATGTCAATACTCAAATTGGTTTGAGCAAGTTAAGTTTTGTGCTTGAAGCTTCGAAGCCTGTGTTTACATTTATGTCCTCTTCACGTATACGCCGTCAAATATTATTTATAAAAAACGTGTACGCTTGTGCTGTTGAGATGAGTCGTTTTAAGGACCTTGTTAAAGAGATATTATTTTATGTAGCTACAGCTCTTATTCATTTTTTCCGTTTTTTCAACTTAGCAACAGCGTACGCAAAGTCGCACTCAGAACTCTGATTGTGCACATATGTAATATGGACTACTCCTTTAAAAAAGAGACGATTTTTTACACATGCATACACCTTGTTTATATACATTTTACATTACATCAGCGAGTTTGCAAAGCAACACCCAAACAGTGAGAGTCGAGGAGAGAGAGAGAAGTTAAAGTGCTAAAGTACACAGTTGATGAGCGGAGGAG
>JAQFZW010004309.1:0-10560 GCA_034687055.1 Heteromurus nitidus | reverse complement strand
GTATTGGCTCGCATCATTTTCGAATTTTGTATGCAAAATGCGGAGGATGTACCCTCCAGCTGTATAGTTCCTCCATGGGCTCGATACTGCTTTCACTTTACGAAGAATGGGCACCTCTCGCGCAAGTTTTTCTGCGACGTATGCACATTAGCAGAGAGCAACTGGAAATACATTTTGGAGAAAGCATGTTTGCATTTCTCGTATACTTGCAGAAATGTATATTTACTTATATTATTACGTACTTCCCAACATTCCTTGGCGTATGCTTGCTAAACATTATAAAAAAAGCAGATCTTCACCGGCATTTTTACTTTCGTTATGAAAAATTCTTTATATGGACAAATGCACATAATAACATGAATAAAAATTACCTTATGTATCGTACAGTAAATATTACACTGTCAGTTACATTGTTTACACAATCGTCTAATAAAAAAATTCTAACGTGTACATTTCTAGTAAGTATTATGCATGTATAACATTGTGGTTACAAGAGGATGATTCTTTGTCCTACGTTTGGAGTGCCAGCATTTACTTTCACTACATCAAGTAATATACTTTATGCCATGTTTATGCGCGCTTTCTTCATTGATTGACAACCCAATCATTTCATGTTCAGTGACAGTATCTCTTTAAAACACTTGATAAATTAAAAATAATAAATAATAACCGTTACTCCTATTATTGACATGTGTAAATACTGTGGTCTGAGTTTCGAATTCTGGTGGCGGCAGCTACTCTTGTCCGTTGTAACGATTCCCAGTAAAACTTGTGTAGATCCATAAAAACATAAGATTTAAGTAACATATAGCTTCGTAGAAAAACTTGAATCGACGTGGTTTAAACTATGGTTTAACATTAGGAGCCAAGCCATTCCCCTCCACTCCCTCTACTAACAACCGGAAACAAAAAAGACTTTGAAGCTGAGCTATTTGAAACCAAAGTCAGGCGTAACAAACTTGTATAATCACATTCTTGTGATCTACAAAGATTCCAGTTGAACCTTCTCAATTCAGGTCGAGAAAGATCAGGTATATCCTTCCTTTAAGCTGTTTAGAATCTTCATGATAAATGTGATACAAACACAGCCATGAAAAAATGTGAGCTCAGTACACGAAGAAGACGTGAAACGTATAACAATGATGAGGTGGTATTAGTTTTAAGTAAATAAATAGTTACTCTCTACACAAACAAAAACAAACAATTACTACTACTACTAGTCTTGTCCTTGTTGTCCAGCCGTATAGTTCAGGTATTTGGGTTACTCTCGGTGTTCTCATCTTCTTTTTAAAGTGTTACACAAACACATAATAATATATATAATTACCTATCATTTGTACAAATGTGAATATCATTCTTGCATGCGTTCCCTCTGCTGACCGCGGATCTGCTGATCTTGTTTTTAAAACGAGGTATATTAAACTATAAAACCACACCAGTTCTGGTCGTCTTCCGCGAGCAGATTAAGATTCAAGCAAGTTTCTTCAACTCAAGTAACATCAGTTTTAAAAAAATGCTCTCGGCTCCTTCTCGTTAACCACTTTTTAGTCATTTTCTTTCAGTACAGGAAGATTACAGTAATGTACAACTGCGATGTTTTCCTACAATATATGTATTAGTACACTGTACACAGAAGACTTTACTTATTTGTCATTACTAGTACACTGAAAAATGCGCGACCTTCTTCCTTCTAGCAACAAGTTGATAATAATCTGGAGTGAAAATACACCATCTACCATACCGGATAGCATAGTTATATACTTTTTTATGCAAAACCACCGCTTCCATCTTTACTTTTCAGTTGTCACAAAAATGTGATTTTAAGTACCCTTCCAGAATTCATAAATGCAATCCGAGTCCGTGCGCTGTGATGCGATAGACAGCACGAAATATCTTTCCTTGAAACCTAATCCTGCCTAAAGTATGTATATTTATATAAATGCAAGTTATTTAAAACCTAAAAATATCTAAAGCTACTGCATTGGTTCATCAACAGGTGTAGGAGTAGGGACTGCGGGAGGAGTTGATGCTGATGCCATCGAGTTGGGCGTTGAATTGGAAGCACAAGCTGAGTTAAGACCTGTTGACGACAATGAGGAAGTTGTCGTTTTTTCTGACTCTTGTACTGAGTTGGGATTTGGTTCTGACGTTTGGGGAGCAAGAAGAATCTGCTTCACTTCCTCCCAAAACTCATCGTTATGACGTATTTTAGGTATCCAACCCGCCACCGTGTCCTGTAGAACATTGAAAAATAGATTACCTTCCATCCTCATGGCTAACTACTATACAAGAGATCTGTATTTTTCCTTACAATTATCTTGTCAAATTTTCCAGCTGCCAAGTCGTTAATTTCAACTAAACCCTTATGTTCCCTATAAAACTGAACTAATGACCCCTGCAAAACATACAACATAGTTCGTCAATTAAAGTAACTGCAATGAGAATTATAAGATTTTTCTGGTAGATACAAAATAAACTTTCAGTACCATTTGCAGGAGCAGCTTTTTGGTATCTAAAGTATCGGAGTAGTAGGTGTCGTAATCAATGTGCATTGGTCTGCCCATTTCCAGCGGACGGTTTTCATGAGGGGGCATTACCCAGTAAAACTGTACTAAAGACTGCTTCAAGTCTTCTTGATTTGAGTAACAAAGAGGTGCTAAAAAGTAAACAAAGAAGTGTTTGTATCAGAATGCGTCTATCGAACATCATAGGATTAGGATAATGGGGATGCGGATAATCTATTTAGAAACGTACAGATAATAACTCCAACACAAGGAATGTATGCTGATTCCGATGCTCCTTTCATCATGACCTGATTATTAACATTATCATTATTATGAATCATATCATTATATGAAACTGATTATCATATCATCATTATCATATCATTATCATGACCTGATAATCCAGTTGACGAGAGATGTCATCTTTGGAAGGTTGAGGAGGTGCTTTGGGGTGTGAGTGATACCAGCCGACAACGTCATGCCCTAGCCGTTGAATTTCCAATGCTATTCTATTTCTTTCCGTATCGCAGTCTATTGAACTTGAGTTTGGCATTAGCACACGACAGGGATGGACTACCTCCATTTTCAGACCTGTATAAATAAAATAAATTTAGACCCAATTGTCCCAAGTTTCCTCTAAAATTCTTACATAGAATAATGATTATTCTGGTCATGCAAAACTTCTCTGGAGACTTACAGTTCTCGTCACTGCTCCAGTGACCAGAAATATAACCAACGGTTTCCGCATTTGTAACGTTACAATGCAGATCTGCTAAGGCAAGGGCTCCGGCAGACATTCTGACATGAAAAGGCTGCAGTCGGTCAATATCCTTGAATTGGGTGCAAGAGATCAGGATCTGAAAAAGTCATACATAGCATCATTGACATTTCAATTCAATACACTTCCCAATGTTAATTTTCCTTTTGACATATTTCGAAATTATATACCTTTGCTCCAAGCTGCTGAGCCGATTGCATGGCGGGGCTACTGTCAAAATGCTCACCGAACTTGAGAACACAATATGAATCCCCTTCATCATCAGAGTTGTCCGACGACGAAGTTCCATTAGCTATATTTTTAATATCAATCGACCCTTCTCGCAGTCTTTTAAACCAGACTGTCTTGTAATAATCTAACTTTAATCCTGAAAAGCAATGATTCGAAAAATTCTCCAATTAATATAGATTCATAATAGCTTAGCTTACGACGACCTATATCATAATCAGATATTTTGTAAGGACGATAATTTACCTCTATATTTAATCGACGCCCAACCACAACCAGATTTCCTCATGATTTTTTCGGGATTTATAATTGCTTTACAAGCAATCGCCCAAGCTGAGGGTGAAGAGAATACTTGTGATGTTTCTTGAGAACGGATTTGTCCGTTTTCTAAGAGATCTCCGATAAACTTTTGACCCTGCATAGATAACATTGAATATTCACATTGAACGTTCACATATTTCGAATTTGATTGAATTATGAAAGTCGTAAACGTTAACTTACATGGTACTCCAAACTCATGGTTCCTTCGCCAGGTTTCAATATTGCAGCTGCTAATAACATTGGTAGTGTTACACTTCTTTTCGTTAACTGGGGACTCGAAAAATTAAGTAGTGGTCCATTCGATGTACTAGGAGTCGGAGTAGAACTACCTCCAGAGGGACTGCCGCCAGATTCTGATTTTCTGTCAAGTTCTGATTTGCTAACCTCGTCGTCCGTCTCGCCCTGCATAAAATATATAAACAATTACAGACGATGCTTCCAAGCTTAAGCTTCCGACTCCAACCGAGGAACTATTGAAATCAAAAAATTAAAGCACAAACCACATGGTTAGGCCCATTCATTACGACATCATTGCAATTAGTCGGTGTCTCCGGTTGTGGCGTCGGGGATGACGACGAGGACACCGAATTAGCTTTGTTTTCCTGGTCCGAGGATGAAGACGGTGTTGGGGGTTTCGAGGAGCTGTTATTCGACGTAGAATTAGATCTTCTCGTCGTTGACTTAGAAAGTCTCGCAATTTTCGGTGGTGGAGGTGGGGACGGGGGTGCGGAGTGGGAGTCGCTGTTATTCGAGTGAGCATTGTTGTTATTACTGACGGTTCCATTATTCTCAGTTCTATTATTAATATTATTTTCAGTGCCCTCCGCGTCAGCATCGTCCACTTCCATCATTTCACACTCATCCCGTTGGTCAACAGCCATCTTTAAATTTTGATTATTATTCTCCACCGCCTCAGAAGATACTTCGCCGTCCATTCCGCAATTAGTTCCTTCAAGTTCCAAATACTTTATGTAACAAACCAAATTTAGCACTTCACACAAACTTGCACCTTCAATATAACCAACAACTGACAACCAAAACAAAAACACTGGTCACATGCAAGCGTCACCTAAACACCATCAACACAATATTCATCTCCCGCGTTCACACATGTTAATTTCAACCAATTTACTGTTTATAAACAATCCCACTTCCGAAATGTCAACAAATCCTGGAACTTCTTCGTTGTCCACTGCCAACTCTTATTTACACTTGCTCAAGCACCACAAATGACAACCATTTCCATAAAAAACATCCAAAACACACACAACAACACAGCTCATAATTTCCAAAGTCTTCGCAAAGATTGTTGGAGTGAATGAATGTTGTGACTGCTAAATGCACCCTCCAAACTCGTCTCGCATTTTAGCAAACATCGCCCAGCATCACCTTCCCACACCTGTCATCTGTGCAAAACAAACAATCCAAAACACTCACGAAAAAAGGAACATTCCTTCAACCACAAAACTGAACACCTTTCCCCTCACCTCAAGTGGTGATTGTTACACGATCAAGCTTCCCATTTCCAGTACTCTTTCCTGGACACGAATACACCTGGATTGTGATTGTTTTTTTCGAGGAATTTGATCAGTGGTTGTCAGTGACAAGGTGTCATTAATTGTTGTCTCCTATGCTAGTGGTGAAGCTTGCACAGTTTTTCCTGAGGATTTTCACCAATTTTTCACTCTCGGATGGGGGCAGGAGTGGTACTCGTGGATAAGTGAGAGTTTCCCCTTCCCTTGGGTGACACTTGTGACAGGTTCCGGTTGACCTTGTCTAATTGCTGGGTCAAAAACCCGGAGAAACTGATGGATGGACAAGTAGAATTTGTGGATTTGAAAAGGTAAGCTGACTCCCGCAAAACGGGTCTGTTGCTTTGACCGCCATGGATTTTAGTAGGGTTTATGGCTTCTCCTCATCTCTCGCAGCCAATTGCCCCGTCATCATCAAACATCTTCGCACGGGCAAGATAGCTGAGGCGACTCTCCTCTGAGCTTTGGTGCAGCTGTCCCTTCCCTCAACAAAACCCTATTGCATCCGGCCGGCTATAGTGCCGCAGCCAGCAAGAGAAGAGCAGAGCACAGAGCTGTATAATCAAAACGCTTCACTTCGTCTTCTTTAGCCAAAAAATGCGATTGTTATAACCGGCCTGGGCTTATGCTATTTTTCTTGCACACTCCGACTCTCATTGTTCTCACAGAGTGAGACCCACGCAATAGTCAACCCCATCACTCATCCCTCAAAACATGCATTCATTCCCAGCTCCAGACTTCATACGCATTCGCATTTCCGGAGGAAGGAAAGTTTGCAGATTGAGTGTGAATGCAACTCCGGCACAAGTGCCTCTGTTCCAACTGACAATGCCGATATAGCACCTTTTAGAAAATGGAGGTCGGAGTCTATGGAAGTTTCCCCATGGTACTAATCGTACTAAAAGATGAGGATCAATGCTAATCAATCAATTTGTAGATTACAAAGATGTCGATCCTCATATTCTGCACAATTTCTGTCAACATGTCAACTGAGGTTTCTCCAGCGCAGCGATGCTTTTCCTCGTATTCTTCCAGAGATGCGTATGTATATTTTTTTGCGAATATCCTAGATAACCGGTATTTGTTTGTTTTAGAATAATAGAATAATATTCATTTCAATTTTACGGTGGTTATGCATGGCTTATTTATGGAGTCCGTGCATAACCTTGATTCACAATGCTTGCTCCCAAGTCAAAGCTGCTTTCTCCCATGCTTTCTTCTCGTGAAAGGAAATGTCTAGCTGACTCGGAGCCCAGTAGTGACCCATGCATTTTGACAACTCACTCTCAGGTTAGATTTCGACAATGATCCGGAAAGTCTCGTTGGGGGACCTTCAAAGTGTAGTGCATCAGCAAAAGTCGTTAGTCCACTGGTACAAGGGTCATCAAACAATTAACGGGAATAATGGAGTGATTCACACGGAGGAGTCGGAGAACGAGTATATCTTGGAGGAGAAGCGTTATGTCAACACACTTTGCTCATTCCTATGCAATCCTTATGTTCGCTGCTACTACAAAGTTAAGAGAATACGAGCGTATCGTCATTATGTGCACAACATTTTCGAAGAGACGTTCAGATCCCTTCGGTGGATAGACTTGCCTGGGGGTCAGCATCAAGTCGCCGTAGATAGAAACTACCTCATGAACTACGTTTGGCTCATGTCCTTCATCACAAACGAGATTGACACCACCAACAAAGATTCTGCAAGACACATCCGCTACCGCTTCGAAGACGTCCTATTTCAAGCTGAAAGTCTGGGGATAATCCTCCAACAATTTATCCAACCTCTCCAGGCAATTGCTCAGAGTCAAAGTTTAATTGAGGAAATTGGTGACTTGGCGCAGGTGAAAATTCCTCGGCTACCTGTTGAGAGGAAGATCTTCACTCTGCCAAGGAAGCCAGATTATACAATTTTGCCGAGCAATAATATTCGGGATTTTGGCAAGTTGCTAACTTACGTTCGGAGGGATTCTCAAGTGTGGTCAAAATTTCGATCTCTTACCGAATCAGACAAAGTGGATATAGTGAGTAAGGGTTTAATGGAGATTAGTGATAATCTGAAGGAGCTCAAGGGATTACTAAAGCGACCTTTGAGAGCACTTCAAGCAGCGTATTGCAAGTTTATCCTAGTCACACTCCTCCGGCCAACGCTGATCCCGCACGTGACACATTTGCGAGATGCGGTGAAGAGGATTCTGGAGCAGAAACATGACAAAGAGGACAACACAATTATTGAAATGCTCCTCTCTGAAGTGGCCGATCATTACGCCTATGTAATGAGGTACGGGGAGCTAATTGTCGAGGAGGTTTGGGATATTATTCTGATGGTCAGGCTGAGCTACAACTTCATCAAAGAAAGTCCGCAAAACAACATTATGGTAGCGTCCCATGAAGCCGTTATGAGCAGCAAATTCCGACCGAAGAAACTGAAAAAGTTGCTGAAACCAAGTAATTTTACTGTGGATGACTTTTTCCTCGTTGAGTGTCCCGACACGCTTAGGAAGCTTCCTATAGTTATCATGTCTAGAAGCACAGAACTTTGTCTGCAGTAAGCTTACACCCTTTTGAGAAGTTTATTTAGTATATCTCGGATTCTTGACATATCTCTAACGATTTGTTGAATTCCTGCAGTCTTCAAGGTCACACGAATTCCCACAAGTCGAGAACGTTAACACCGATGAAGCGGTTTACAATGAGGCGTGGTGATAATGCTTCAAGTGATAAAGGGGACTCAGAGAAAGATACTGGCTCTCAGAAACCAGGCACGCTGTTATTTGTCTCCGAAGGAGATTAGATTGACATAAATGATGTTATCTTAATTAGAGAATAAAGTATAGCGACATTTGTCATCCTTTTCCTTTAGATCATTTTGCATATATGCACAGATTTGCACAGCATATTATCATGAATGACTTCCTTTCTTCTACGAGAGCTCTGCCGGAATCGATGGATGCAATTTTGCAGATAAATCAAGAAAGCTTTTTCTCTCAATCTCTCTCAAGTCATATAACCTATTTGCTCTTTATAGTATATCCTTTTCTCAAGATTGCATCAGATCCTGTTGCTAGCTCGCTCGGAGAGAGGAACTTGCATTTTTTAAGGTGCAATCCGTTTCCCCGTTCGTCCGTACAGCTATCTTGTGTCTCATTCTGCTACCATAAAACTCACGCAACAAACAACTTTAATAGAGAGAGAGAGGAGATGTTGGTGTGGTGTGGTCGCGTCTCTTTTTTTCATATACCTTTTTTCCTTGTAGAGGTTGCACACAAAGTATATGCTCCGAGCTGCACGGATACATGCATAAAAAATGTTTCTTTTTTTCGTCTAATGGCACATTATGCATACATACATATTATCCACTTTTACACATATGAAAGCTTAGCACGGTGAATATGTGGGTGACTGCTAATGGCCTATACCAAACCAAGCCGCTTCTGCATGCAAGAAGGGAAAAAGTGTGTGAGAACGGAGAATGGAGGAGCACAAAAGGCATTGCATATCGCGTACGTAAACGTAAACCCGTCTTCTTTTTTCTTCGTTTGCCTTTTCTATTACCATAACCATCTCGATCAGAGGAGAGAGAGGCTACCAGTCTCTGTGGATATATTGTAATAAAAGCGACTTCCAAACGCGTGCTTCACCATCGTCATCATCATCACAAAAAAAGTTGATATAGGTAGACTGAGGATATGTACCTTTTCTGGATTCGGATGGATTGGGAGTTGGGAGCTAGTAGTGAGTGAGAGAGAGAGAGAGAGTATAGATGCATTATATATGAAGGAAGCAGCTCGTACATTATATCTCGTATATAAAGTGGGGGATTTTTCTCTCTCACAGTCATAACATACATGCATAAATAGTAGTTGCAGGACGTGTGTAAATGTTCTCTTGTGTTGGGGTCCGTGCATGATTCTAGTTTTTTTTGGAGAGAGAAACGCTGACGTAAAATGCCGTACGGCTCCGCGTCTTTTTCTTCCTTTCAATTCAATTCTCGCATATAGGCGATGGCTGAGCTTCTCTCGTTCTTTAGTCTCGTATAAAAATCCCTATAAAACAGGGATGATGTGAAAAATCATAGATACATATAAGGACTTTATCGTATGTAGGATGTACAATTAGAGTAGTTAGGATGTAGAAGAAAGGAGAGAGAGAGAGGGGTGATGGTATAGAGGAGCACTGGAATGGATGCTTGAGCAAAGTGGGTCTAAAATGTTTGAGCTTAAGAACTAGTGCCGTTCTGTGGAACAAAGAGATAGAGAGAGAGAGAAATGGAGAGATACGCCACCAACACCACCACCACATCACCACCCCATGGCTCACCTTCCTCGCAAACAAACATGAAGAGTTGGAGGAGGAAGCTCAGCGGCCGAAAGATATGTGTATATGTGGAGAGTGATAGAAGAAGGAGAAAAAAGAGAATGAATACGTATAAAAGAAGATCATGGAAAAGTTGAGTAAAGTACGAAGCGTCGGCTGAAGAGAGCCGAGGAAAGCTGAGAAACTGGTGGAGACGATACGATGGTGAATGAGACAATAAGTAGCTACTTTTATAAGAAAGGGGAAGTTGGTGGAAAATGGGAGCAGTAGCATACATCAGAGCAGAGAATCTAGAAAGAACGCCACGGTAAACAACAAAGGAGTCCATTGATGATTCAAGGAAAATGCCCATATGCACACTCACCCAGAAGAGGAGAGTGGGTGAGTTGAAGGAATATAGTATGAACTTGTGAGTGAGTGATCAGACACAAAATATGTATGACTCAACGTTTTCATGAAGACTCTGGTAGAAAGGAGATTTCACCTGGAGTTGAGTGGAGACAAAAATTGAATGAAAAAGCCAATGAATTGTAACCGTTCATCATATATCCTCCACAACGATATCTTTATCATATCGTGTGGATTAATTATGCACCGTACCAGAAACGACAGCCGAGCTAGGAATTAGACTTTAGACAGGATAAAACAAAGTTCTCAGTAAATTGGAGAGACTTTGACTTTTAGACCTGTTGCCTATGTTGAACTCAAATGCTCCCTACGCATAAACGCATGAATAAGTTAATGAATGAGGAGACACAAGGGACCAAATATTATCCTCTACCCAAAGGGAAAGTGAGAAAAGAAGCGAAGGAAAGTAGCAGATTTCACAATGTTGCTTGAATCAAGGGGAAACGTAAGAAAATGTATCTCAAGGACGAGT